>PPHD01001603.1:795-11493 GCA_002909625.1 Bambusicola thoracicus | reverse complement strand
CCCCCCCCCCCCCCCCCCCCCGCCCCGGGGGCAGATCAATCTGCTCCTGCCATCTCCGCTGCCCCCCATCCCTGTTTTGCCATCGTGCAACCACAGTGCAGGTGCCTCTGCCCCACAGCAGGTGCACATGCAAAGCAGTTCCTGTGTTGGGAGAAAAGGAGCCATTTTCCTGACTTCACAGCCAGTTTGTCTTTCTGCAATATGACATCCACAGACATATCACAGGGAGAGGAATTAGGATGAGCTTCTCTCTGTGGTCTCCCTCTACAAGGCCTGAAGTTGAGCATCTCTGCTCTGTGGTCTGCAAGCCCACCTTTGCATGACGTTACACTGGGGCTGCAGGAGCAGCTGCTGGGCCCAGCACTCAGAGCAGGGAATGGTAACCAGCTGCTCTGCTGGAGACAACTGTGACTGTCACCAGCCCACTCCTATGGAACACCAGGCCCTCTGTAATCCCCTCGTGTACGCTCCTGGTATGCAGCTTCTTCTCTCCTCCCTATCTCTACACACACACACCCCACGCATACACGGCATTAACAGCTTTACTCCTGGCTTTATGAGCATTTACACACTCAATAAAGCATTCTTTTTGCCTTGCAGTTGTGCCAGCTCTTTGTAAATCCTCAGCACTCTTCCTTTTGAAGCTGGAAGAGAACCAGGCCACCTCTACCAACGCTCTTCACAGCGGCTTTCAGCTCGCAACCCCTTAAAAAGACTTTCCTCCCTTTCCCCAAACCTCTGCCCTTCTGAGTCACGATCTGTGCAATGCCTGAAGTCAGCACTTCACATCAACCAGCTGAAGCTGGTCTTTGGAAAAACGCAGACACATCCACGCAGAGCACAGGGCAGCAACCAGCCAGGACCTGCAGCCCTGGCAAGGAGCAGAGCGGGTTTGCTGGTGACAGCACCAGCTAGAAATGCAGATCAAGAGAGAACACGGAGGAGCGGAGCAGCTTTCCTCCCCCGCCTCCCCCCCAAGGCAAAGATCAGTGTTTGGGACATGGGCTGCTCACCTGGGAAACCGGCTGCAGGGAGAGAAAGGCCTGACACAGGCTGCTCTTCCTTCACGCTGTTCCTCAACCCAGAGCTCGGGTAAATGGGTCCTTTGGCCTTACAGAGCCTGGGCTGGGAACCCCTGTCCCAAATCCATTTTACACTGAAGGGCAAAGGAGACTGAGCCATCAGCCCTCCTACTTTCAGCATTGATAGCACAATGCTCAGGAGCACAGAGCTCCCTGTGCACAGCCCAGGAGGTGCCCCAGAAGCACCCGACCCCATTCCCAAGTGTCCTGTGCATTTTCTCCTCTTTCCTCCCTCCCATCTCCAAAGCAGTCACACATCTCACCACCTCTGGGAGCTCCCTGCTTCCTTCCACTGAGCCATAGCCCTTCGGACAGCATCTTTCCTACTCAAAGCCAAATGCTTTATTATTGCTCATTTCCACGCTCTGCTCACATGGCTTCTCCACGAAGGCAAGGCTTACCCTGAGCACTGCGCAGTGTCATAGAAGCAGCCACACCATTTTGGACAGTTGCACAGAAAGTCCTGGGAAGCAGGGCTTGCTCCAGGTGAGGTAGGAAAGGGGTTTTCTCAGCTCAGTGTGACTGCCCTAATCCAAAGACAAGGTCGGCCACAGCGGTGATCTGCAATGGGATCAGAAGTTATCGAGGGCAAACAAAAAAAAGCAGATCTCTCCTTAGGTATTTGTCCTGTTTAACAATGGCTGGCATTTGAGGAAAGGACTAAGCAGCACCTTCTTAAGTAATGGTTAAGAAAAAGGTAGAGTTAAAGTTCAATCTGAGTCAGTCAGGAATGCACTGCGGGCCCCGCTGTAGGGGCTGGAGGGCAATAAATAATTCAGCATCTGCCCTACTTGGCCACCCCGGACAAGAGGAGTCAGCGCTGGGAATGTCCAGAACACAGCAAATCAGTCCCAGGAGACTGAAGAGCCCTGGATAATAGCCACCACCACGCACATTCCTGAAAAGCTCTGGCTACTTTCACACAGTGCCCTGCTAATCCACTTGCTTCCACGCACCAGCAACAATTAGGCTCCATTGCAATGGAGCAGGAGGGGACTGAGGTCCTCTATGCAGGGGCGGGGGGTGATGGACTCCAGACCCCATACGGAGGGTCCAGCTCTTGTGCACCTCTGTATGCACGTGTAAGATGATGCATCTATCAGAAGGGTTTATCAAAGCTTTCCCTCTCCCATACGCTTTCCTCGTAGAGGATAAGGGAATTCTCAGCGTGCAACCAAGGATCCCTTCCCTTGCCCCAGCCACTCACAAAAGTGCCACTTCGCTTTCCCACCACCATCTCCTATGCCCGAAACAGGGATCTTTGAGGAGGTAAAGGAGATTAAAGGGACACAGAAAGAGTCGAGCAGCCTTCAAGGGCCAGCCAGGAGAGGAGCCGCCCTGCTTCTCCCTTTTGATCTCCGCGTGAGCACCACGGAGCTGCCCTTGGCTTTTGATGTGTCACCCTGCAGATTGCTCTCTCGCAGCAGGGCAGGCCTGTTGCAGCATGACTGCTCCTGGATTTCAGCTGCTGGGGGAACAAAGCTGCACTTCAGCAGCTTCCACGCATTTCAGAGCCGTCAGAGTCTGGGCTGACCCCACGGGTGGAGGGGAACTGAGAAGGCCAACGAGGGACACCACCCTCAGATTCAGCTCTAACTAAATCCCTGCCAGTCATACGGAAGGTGCAGAAAGTACTGCTGCAACAGTAAAATAGAGTGACTTAATATGGCATCACAAAGCACTTCACAGAAGGAAACGGGGCAGGGGATCTGTAGTGCCAGGCCCAGTCTTTGGCCCACTGTATATGACTTAGTGGAAGGGAGTTTAATCAATTGCACTTTAAATAAAGTGCATTCTGCCATGGAAGGACGACGAAGACCCCTTCCTTACCCCTCGTTTCACAGAAGTACAGAGAGCTTTGCTGCTCTGAAGAACACCATCCCTCAAAACAAAACCTGCCCAGAGTCATTGTGCCCTGTTAAAGGCCCACGGATTTAGTGGCTTTGTTGGAAGTGAGAACAAAAATCCTAGCAGCTAATAACATGCATTCTGTAAGCCTGATCTGCAACTGACCCAACTTGGATTCTCTGGTCAACTCAGGTCTGCACGTCACTTTGTATTCACTGAGCTCAAGGGCTTAGCTTAACACGTCAGGTTATCCCTCCCTGTGAAATAAAGAGCACAAGATGAGCAGTCTGAGGACAGCAGCAGCTGGGGATAAGGCTCAGAAAGGAACTCACATTTCCCACCCTATAACCAAGTTCTTTGAGACCTGGGCACCTCCCAGTCTTGTCAAAGGGTTATAAGCATATCCTGAGCCCTGATCACGACCCCAACTTTCTTTTCCAAACTGGAGACCCCTTTGGACTCCAAGACCAGTGGCTGACCCAAGCCTAAGGTAAAAAGGACACTCCCACACCAACTAAATCCAAGAAACTCAGGTGTCAGCTGAGGAGATTTGATGGCAAGGCTTCTGCCTGTAATGCTGCAAGAGGTTGGTGTGCAAAGGCCTGTGGGAAACCAAAGCTACCCACATTAACACGAGCAAATCTAATGAAAAAGCTGAGGTGTCTGGAGTGAAACCCTAAATACTAAAAAGAGCAAGGCCAGTGGCAGACCAGACTTACCACACACCACTCATCTACCTATACACTACTCCATTGGGTCCAGAGAGAATGCACCAAAGCCTTGGAGACTCCAGGAGTCCATTCTCACCTAGTCGTCAAACTTAAGGGTACACAGCTAAGCTGCATCTGTTTCCATAACCAAGAGGACAAGGAAGTCAACAGGCAGTCTTTTTGTTCCCCTCTGGCCCGCACTGACACACCGAGTGCTCTCCTTTGCAACTTGGCCAAACAGGAGAGCTTCAGCACGAGTCCAGAGTGAAGACAAGGGAAGCCCCCTCCCATTAGTCCCCCCAGCACTGAGGAAAGGGATCAGGTTCTTCACACCACCAGCTAACCTGACAAACCAGAACTTTGCAAGAGGACTGGCCCACGCCTTGTAGAGAACAGGCATCACGTGTTTGGTGCATAGCTGTTCTTCTCTCAGGTCTCCAGCGTGCCAGGAACAGATGCCCATACTTCACAGGGCTGACACCTCTCACTTTTCTCCTTTAATTCACAGGCTGCAAAGTTCCAGGAAGGACAAGAACAAACATGCCCTCAGCTGAGCAAAGGATATCCGAAAATCTGCAGCTTCTACATACAAGCTTGTAGTGGCAAGCTGCTGGGTTTCCAGCTAGAGGAAGCTGCTCATGGGAGCAGACGCACCGCTGCCAACTCTCAGTTCCTAAGCTTGATTCCTCCACTCCTGGCTGCTCATATATTCTGGGGAGAGTGGAATGAGACCATTTACGAATCCTGCTGCCATTTAGAAAGGCCAACGAGCAGTGTTTGCAAGGCTATCAGGGTGTACGCGTGCAGGAATGGAAGCAGACAGCACGGAGACAGGTGTTTACAGTACTTGTTTGATCTGACAGCTGTTAAACTGATAAAGCGGCTGCTGTTGCACCACGTTTGCACACTACATTCTTCCCCACTCAGTGCATTCCTTGCTCTCATCCAGCACAAGACCTTAGGAGACAGAGAACTGCTCCTTAGCATAAGAGTTAAAATTAAAAAATTAATTTAAAAAATAGAAAAAAAAAAGGAATTTCTCATCATCTCAATTTAATTTACTTCCTACAGAGGCTGAAAGCCACAGCAAAATCACCCAGAAATTGGAACTCAGCCCCAGCTTTAGTAGTGACTTGCTCAGCTTTAGCTATTTGGTCTAGATTTTTCTACCCAAGGAAGGAGGATAATTATACACAACTTGCTACACAGCAGTGGCGTGAGACTTAATTAGTCAGAACACTTTGAAGGTACAGCGCCTAATTAATATCTGAAGCGGCTGCAGTGATCATTATGCACAATGGCATAGCTCACAGCTGATGATACAGCTCAGCTCATCAGGATTTTTTTCATCCTCAAAAGTGCTGCACAAACATCCAGCCTGTATTCCACATCAGAAATCTCCACGGTGGTGGGTGGATACCAAACTCCTTTCATGGATGGAAAAACTGAGGCAAGGTCTGATGGGGCCCAGCAACAAACCGCAGAGCCTGGGAACTCAACGAGGCACTCACATGGGAACTCCCAGTTTGCTGCTGGGGTGGAACAGGGCAGCACCTTGCTGTGAAGTTTGTAGGCTCCTACAGACAACTGTGGAGCCATTGGGTTGAAGGGAGCAAGCAGGAACTCCTTACTACCCTTCCAACATGCAGGAGAAAAACATGACACAAGATGAGCGGACCGGGATGGCAAAGGGGGTCAGCATAGGCAGCAGAGTAGTGTGAACATGCCCCCATTTCCTTTGTTTTAGCAGCAGCCCCATCCCTGTATTGCAGAGATGAGCACAGAGGCTTCAGCACCAGCCTTGCCATCCCTGATCCCATGCACCCTGGGCCCTACACAGGTAACCTCAAACCTCTCTGCTTCCCCAGCTGCATGAAGAACAGTTACCACCCAGCTCTGCACAGTGAGAGGGAGCACAAGTGTCAGTCTTAACCCTCACCTTTACTTCCCTTACGTCCTGCCTCCAGGAGGCCTGTGAATGCCTCTTAACCACGCTGCAAAAATGCAGACAGCACAGAGTATATAAAAGAAATATTCTCCAGGGCCTTACATAAGCACGGCGGTTGAGATCCACAGGCTTTCTTCTGTTGCTGTGCCATGGAGCTGGGCTCCCAGCCGTCTCATCTCATGACACCTTCCTGGAGAACAAAAGCAGCCAGCAGAAAAGAAAGGAGATTATTACTATCATTATTTTAACACTGCCTGCTAAAGGGCTGACTCCATTCCATTCTACTCGGTATCTCAAGAACTACGCTGGGGTTTGTGTTGACGTTAACTTAAGCTGTGTTTGTGGCGATAGCCAAAGGAAGAGAAACAAAACACACTGCTGTGCCAAAGTCAAACAGAGCAGTTTTGGAGCTGAGCCATTTCTGAGATAGTGGGACACATTGATATTAGCAATTTAGAAGTCCAGACTTCAGACAGATAAGAAGTCACTGTACTGCTACGTACACACTGGGCTGGTTTGCAGGTCTGCACACAGCCAGCACATCAAGGCTGCAAAAAGAAGAAATGAGGAAATAAGAAAACAGAGTCTTTCAACGACAAGCAGACCAAAGGGATCACCCAGGCAGATACTGATCTATCACTCAGTGCAGAAAGAACATAAAACAGGCTCTCTTTGAAGAGGAATGCCATTCCAGATGGGCGCAGGGAAGGTCTCCTGTAATTCTTTGGGTTGTTTACCTTCCTAGCAACAATTTATTAAGCTTTTCAGACAGCTGTGCAAATTCCCACGCAGAACTGAAAGGCAGAAAACCCTGCTCACCCCTTTACAACAGAGATAGCCCAGGTCTATTTTCTACATATTTCAAAGAGAACGGCAAGGAATGTTGACACAACCCAACAGCTGTTGGCTGCACGATACTCCAGTGCCACCAGCTGCACAGTGCAGGGAACAGCAGTGGCTCAGCCACCACCTCTGAGTCAGTGCAGCTCACCTATAGACTGCAGCCCACGTCAGGGGTGCTTCATTACCAAAGGGACATGTGGGATTCATACATAACCTGAAAAAGAGAGAGAGAGATTGGACGCTTGGGTGAACCCTCAAGAAAACGCAGGATGAAGTTTTGCTCTACTCCCCCACAAGGATAGGGGAAGCAGCCCTGACTTTAAAGCCTTCTGTAACAAAACTAACAGCTATGACTGGGACTGACACCTTGGCTTGCAGCTGAGAAGGCAGACTGTGAGAGCTCCTCTTTCTGTGGCCCCACTCAGATCCTTCAAACGCACTCACCCCCATAAGCACTCTTTTTCCACTCTCACATATCCATCCATGGGTCCCAGCAGCTGCTCAACCAGAAGTCCAGGGCAGCCCAGTGGAGTACACACACCCTTCACTCTTTAATCTGAGCTCATTACAAAGGAAACCAAAACTTTCGGATTTCCTATCACTGTTTCAACAAACAACCAGGAAGTTCCAGCCACAACATGAGCTAAAACACAGCGCCCATGCACAAGAACTGCTAGACAAGAGCACCTCCTGGAGGAGATTCCCTTTGGGCACATACCTGGGCTTCCCTCACTGCACAGTAAGGGAGCTGCAGAACTCAGAACTTGGGAGGAGTCATCACTTATCTACTGCTGTGTGTCACAGCTTACTCATACAAGCTGTTCATCTGTTTTAACAGCGCTGTACAAGCGTGACTCTTGCTTACTATAAAAGCTAGCAAAACCACTGAGCAGGTATGAACCAAATACAGTAGGGAGATTAAGCAAAGTGAAGTTAAATTAAGACATTTTACTCCTTGTTTTTCTTCCCTTTTTCTACTGAACAATGAGAAACAACCCAGATATTGTCATATTTCAACCTCACTCAGAGACAGCGTTCGAGCTTCAGGCTTACCGAAGTGGCACTCAGAACTAAGAATACAGTGAAAGTGTATACTCAGCTACCAGAGCCTACGAAAACAGTGTGGAAAAAATAGATATAAAAGGAAAGAAAATATCACAGAAACAAAGTGCTTACTGATAAAATTAAATTACTTTTATTTTAAGGATACTGTTACAAAGAGCTCTCACTTTGTTACACGCTTAAATGCCTCAGGAAGGAAATCCTTCACTCCACAGAAAGTTCACACCACTGACAGCCTCCATACAAATCCCATCTGCAGAGGTGCTCAGGACACGGCGTGACCAAAATACCAACCAGACACACTCTGCAGTGATTCAACTTACTCACTCGTGGCTGGTAAAGCAGGCTGTGTGTTTCCCTTAAGTCTTCTATCTAGAAAACATGACAAGAAGCAGAACAAACTGCATCACGTGAGTCTGTAGAAATGGATTTGCCTTCCCTTTCCTTGAAAAGCTCCGTGGGCAAAAAGAAAAGAGGCATGTTCTCCCTTCTTCCAGGAAACATTCTTGGTGAGAAATGACATATATAGTAGCTTGGACTTCAAGGGCACCTTCTAGGAACAGCATCCTCAGAACCCACAAGATAGGTCAGAACTGTCACCACATTCTGCAGATGTAAAGAGAAAAAGGCAAAGACAACAATGCACAGATATTAGTTGCCTCAAACTCCCTAGGGAGGTTGAGGTCTGACCCCGGTAGGGATGTAGGAATTCCTGTATCTGACTCTGTGACTTGCCTACAAACTCAGGAGCACACGAGGCCCTTTGTCAGTCACTGCTGCTGTTCTGAAGGCTCCCTGCCCTCATGATTTGAGCCGTTTGATTTAAAAAGCAAGAGGCTTCTGTCCCAGCTGGTGCTCCCAAAGCAGCACACCAGCTCCATGGCGCAGTCCCTTGTTAAGATCTGTGTGATCCTCTCTGCCATATCCCCATTGATGGCAAGAGATCGGAAGTGATCAAAGTCATTCCTGCCCAGCTTCCGCAGGCGGCGGGCAGCTGCCCGGTAGCACTTCCAGGGCTGGGGTTCAATCAGCAGGTACCTGCACAGGGAGGACAGGAAGGCCAGGAACTCCACCAGGCCTCTGTCCCCGTGGTTCAGGTGGATCCACATGGTCACAGACATGCAAAAGCTGATGTCAAAAGTGGAACGGCTGAAACGGCTCAGGTAGGAGCTGAGGAATGGCTCTCTGGAACTGGAGTCCATGATGTCCAGGTTGGCAAAGGATATGGAGTTAGGGAAGGGGCTGCTCTGCTTAGCCCTCTCAATCAGCACCGGATCAATGTCACAACACAGAAGGTACAGATCCTCCCCATCTGCAAGCTGCTCTGGGCTGCCTTTGCCCTCCTGAAGGCCGAGCAGATGCCGGTAGAGAGCCACACTTAGCTCCTGCAGAAAGGAAAACAACAGGAGTTCATGGGGTCCTCACTGCTTCCTTAACGCATCACCAAGCACACAGGATCCCACTCTCAACAGAAAGGTCCAAGCACCACCTCAGAGCTCTCTCTCGATGCAGTTCAGAACAATAAGCTCACTGGCATCTTCCTTTCTGAAGTGAAAAGCATTGCAGCATCCCTGACTATCAAAGAGGCAGTCAGAAACAGAACTAAACCCACATCACTCTTCAGGTGGTGTTTGCAGGAAGAAAACCTGAGTAAGATGAATGGGTTTTACTAACAAGAATCATGCTGAAGGTCCCCATCCAATGCCAAGGTGAAGACTTCACTGGCTTCCCCAGGTGAGCCCCAGAGCTTCCTGGCAAGACCTAAGCTACCTATATTTGAAGTAACACATTTCTTCCTCTTCTGCTAAAGGAGAAGACATTTCCTGACCATCGCACCACAGCATAAGAGTTAAGAAGAGCTTCTCTTTGAATTTCCTTTTGTAGAGTGCGCCACTCAGTGGCAACCGAATTTATTTCTCAGTAGAGGAGATCTGATGACGCTCCTGAACGACAGCAAGGAAGGAAAACAGCACCGAGCTCACACGGGCAGGCAGGCAGTGTCCTCTAGTGGTGCAAGTCTGCATTTCAAAAGAACCACACAACGTTTTTACCTGACCCGTTCTACAAGTTCAGCTGAAACAGGACCTGGAATCGTCCTTTAGACAGCACAGACTTCTAACAGGAGGTTGGGGAAAGGAGCCACAGAAACAACAGCACTCACATCCTCAGCCAGAATGACCTTTCATCCTGAATAATTATTTTTTAAGTTAACACAGAGATAAAGCTTCCATCTGGAAACAAATAACAGCTATGTTAAACCTTGCGCTAGTGTGCATGTCAATTACAACACAGCAAAGCTGCACGACAAGGAAAAGCCAGGAGAATAAAAGCAGAATGGGGAACAGAAAGACAACAGACTCTCAAATGAAGGGAAATCCCGTGAGATTCACCAGTTTGATCGCAAAAATCTTCAAGGATGTGTGAGCAGGATGTTAATTCGAGGTCCTGTCTGAGCAACAAGAGAGGTGCTATTACTAAACTCATAACAGACCATGGTTTCTAGTTTCATACTTGGCCCATTCCCTGCCTCTTTGGTGCTGAGGACACCCAGCAATGCTGCTCTGCAGCTCCAGCCCTCGATGAGAAGGAGGACAGACTGAGCACAGACTCCAAGCCACTTCTCAGCCTCAGTATTTAGGTATAGGCAGCTCCACCCTTACCTTCACTGTGTTCTCACAGGAGACTTGAGGACCTGGCATTCCACACCGCAGTGGTCTGTGACCCCCACCCAAGTGCTCTCTGCCTCAGTCACACAGGCTCACACTCATCCCAGGCTGATGCCCCATACCTCCCAGCTCTCCCAGACTGTTTCATTCCCCACCGGTTCCCTGGGTTGCTGTTCCCACAGCCTCCTCCACTGCCCCCCTCTGTTTGCTCAGTCTGCTCCATTCCTTCCCAAAATCCCATAGCAGTGCCTTCTCCACTCCTTCCTCCCACACCCCCAGTCTGTCCCACTGTCCCCCAGTACCTGAGAGCACTGTCTCCCCCTTAAACTTATCCAGTTTCCAATGCCCCAGATCACTATCTCCCCCCCAATCTCTTCCACTACATCCTAACACCCCAGACAACTGTCTCCCTGATAATTTTTCACTCTGCCACCCTATGCCCCAGTCCACTCTCACTCCTAATCTATCCCTCTGCCCGTCTATACCCTAGAACACTGCTTTCCTTTTCATCTTCCCTACTGCCCCAAAACTCCATGCCA
>PPHD01001602.1:25789-41503 GCA_002909625.1 Bambusicola thoracicus | reverse complement strand
ATGCTTCTGTACAGAAAACTGTTAAATAAAAGTCTCCCAGCCTCCAGCAGATGCTAATAACACACAGCGCAGTCCCAGATGGCACAATACGCTCCCTCCCTTGAGGAACTCCATGCTGTCCTCTTTATCTGACATGAAATTTGATTGTAAAACAGCACTACTTTTCAATTCTCTGTCTTCTGAAATTTTTAAGAGAAGATCAGACACCAGCCTAAAAGAAAATGAACAATCTCTAAGAAAGTTTAGTGGTCCCAGGCTGGTCCTACACAGTTCAAGACAATGGGACTCCTCCCTACTTGGTTAGTACTAAACAGCAGGGACTACTATTCTGGTCTGCATTCTGCACTGACTTTCAGGACTAAGCTTTATAGTTCTTAATAAACAGCATGACATCTACTGAAATGTCTGCATATGAGCAAAATTGTAATTCACATATTTGGTGAAAAACATGTGCAAGACAAGGTTTCTAGAGAGAAAGCATATTTTACAAAACCTCCATGATATAGCATGATATTGACCTCTAGAAGATAACAGGATTCCTGACAGTTACAGTTCCAACATAAAACAGTATTTTCTGGAAATTTAACCATATGAAGAACACATTGCCCTAAACTCTGTTGTTATCTCTCAAACCCAAAGCTCTCTAATAGGAAATCAGTTTATATGACTACATTTAGACTGGTAAGCTTCTCTGTCATTGTTATATGGGTATACATTATACACATATTATTTCCTTATAATAAAAGAATTACTTTATATGTTTGGTACATATTTTATTTAGTAAAAAAAAATTCTGAAGTGAAAATGCAAACATTATATGATACAGGGCTTTTCTAATCACAAATCTCTCCAGAAGAATAGGCCAGCTTAAAAACGTAAGTCATCTTCAGTTTGTCCATTTCATGTTCTTTGAAATAAATTTCTCTTCAACCCTCCTTACTGGTATGATTACACTCATTTACACCCAAAAAGCCTATGAAAATTCCAGAAAGAAGTTCCCATGAAGAGTTCTATGTGGCTTATTTATTATAGATTAAGGTAATTGATATATCATTTTCCTGATTCTCATAGGAACTGCAACAATAAGACACTTCTGTTCTTTTGTGGACATTTTAAAGAACAAATTGTAAAGTTATGTGTGTAGAGATTTGGTGATCTCAACAGACAATTTTTGGGTTGTTGGGTTTCTTGTTGTTTTTGTTGCTTTGGGATTTGTTTAGATGGTTGAGTTTTATTTTGTTTAGAATGATCCAAGACATTTAAATGACCAAACAGAACTGATCTGATCCACCCTTTGCTCCATGACCATCCCTATTTCATTCCACTTCAGTTTAAAATTGAGAGAAATAATACTGGTGTTTAACTAGTAAAAAGCAAATAACCCCATCCCTCCACAAATAACTCTGTCAACATTTCAGGAAGCAAAGTAATTTTCCCATTTTGTGATATCAAAAATAAACGTATTCGCAACATTCGGTGTGTTCATCACTAACCTAAACAAACTAGCCTCCAAGAAGAGTAGAAGGTAACACTGTCTGCCATACTTGCTTGAGATTACAGTACGAAAAGGTATGTACTCCTCAATTTACACTTAGCTTGCTTCAAATCCATAATGTAGGGGTGAAACAATGTAATATTTGTTACAAATTATTAAATAATAAACATACGTTGCTGTGAGTGTAATTGGACCATTAGTCTGTAGGTTTTGCTATTGCAGTTATTCAACTTCAGCTTTAGTGGAGGTCTCCAAACTCTTTCCCATTACCTTATAATGACTTTCAGTAAATGCTTATCTGTATCCTACAGATTGCTCTGCTTCAGTATACTCTACTGCAAGAGAAGGAACTCACTGAAGAATTGTCACCATGAGCTAATTATTTATGGCTGAAAATATCAAAGACTCATAACTTACTGAAGCATAAAATTTGCTCTACCTTTAAATTGTTATAGTCTAATGAGATTTCAGGTTATAACAGAACATCCCAATGCTTTCTTTGATACTGTTTTAATCAGATTTCTTTTTTTATTCTATAAGCTTTGGAGAAAATGTCACATGCTGCAAACATCACATTAAAAATAATCTTTAACTGCTAATGACCCACAAAAATGGCTTGCAATTATTGTGTAGCTTCCACCAACTGAAACTGTTCAATAGGCACCATTTGCTAAGCTCTGCTATGTGCTCAACAGACCTACAAGAGTCCTCTTCCAGCAAGTCCAACGCTTCCTGCTTATTTGCTGTTTTGCTTGCGCCTTACAAGATAATAATAAAAGCTACTTTCACTAGATTCAAATCAATAAGTCCACCTGCTAACACACCAAAAGACAAAGCCATTTAAATAAAAAATGGAACGTGCATCCTAAAATTACTGTTGTACATAAGATCTTGCCAATTTTGACTCACTAACTTGTGAGAAAAACTTCAGGGCCACTATCAGCTCCCTACGGAGCAATACAGAACTGTACATGTTCTATTGGCTAGACTTCAGGAATCCATATGAGATAGATTTCTGCTTCTACTGCTTTTACAATAACACCTAAGATTAACATGTTCCTATGAGCATTCAGAAATACAGGACACTACCAGCCTGTTTCAGGGTCCATCCCTACTATAAACATGTTAACAGGTCTTAATTATAAAAGCAATACAAAAATGATTAAGCAAACAGAGATTACTAAAAGACCCAGACGTGGCAGCTTGTTTCTTGCTCTAATATATCTATTTTCTATTGAAAGCGAGATTAATCTTGCTAAGCATATGAAAAAAATCTTACTCTAGCAAATTTCTCCCTTGTTAAAAATCAACCCTTGTTTTGGCAGAAATTGTAGAAACAACATGCCACCTCAGGCTCAACATTTGCTACTTATGTACTGTCACTTGAAGTGTCACCCAGTGAGATCCAGTAACAGTAAGAATAGGAGCTACAGGACCAAAATCATCTTTGGCCTACTGCACTGCTCCAGGTATTGCAAACACTAGAAGAAAAGGCTGGAAAAAGGCATAGCCCTGTGCAATCAGCAGACATAAGTCACAAGCACAAACCTGAGTGTCCACATACTTTGCTTTGCTCCAGGTGTGTCACCAGCAGCCAAGGCTTTCCAAACTGCAATTTATTTTCAGCTCCCATGCTTCCCCTACCACTGAGGACCCACAACACTGATACTTACCAGCAAAGAGCTCTGTATCAAATTGCTGGTATGTCAGCAACCTAAGTGTGTTACTTTTGAAAGTTCAAGCTTGCAAACAAGCTTGATATATTGAAGTAGAATCGATTTACCATATCTTATATATAACATTCTAAAAAGCTCTTCTGGGCTAATTACACACTCAGTTGATACCTAAGTGATTAATAAAGTTCCTGACTAATTTTCTTTCTCTTCTGAGCTGCCAGATGGAGTACAGAAAACTCATCTGTACCTCATAATGCAGATTCCTTACATTTTTGAATAAAGTTTACATCTAGAATAAAGCAGGGAAGATTTCTCTGTTGTTTTTTGGGTTGTTTTTTTTTTCCCCCCCTTAGGAGTGTAAAAGACAAAAATCAGGCTTTTCTTCTAGGTCTCAGATTAGGTCAGAAATCTGTTTGTATTGGCCTTTGTTTACACAACAGCACTATTACCTCCACCCTTTATAACAAAAACAGTCTTTCATTACACAGTTCAGAAGCTATTGCCTTTACCTATACATCTGACATAACACACCGATGTTTGTAGTCCTCATGCTTTCATAAGAACTGGTTAAGAAGAGTTAGTGCCACTTTGCTTGTCTCACAAATAAAAGCCATGCTAAAGGTGACCTTGTTGGTTTTCATCTGTTTTATTTTGTACTGAATGCAAAAAGTAAACAGATAAAGATGCTCTATGTTCAGATCTTTCAAGAGAATTCAAATTCATTTGTCCCTTAAAAGATTCAAAGAAAAAAAAACACTGTTCTTAATTTAGGTAATTAAGAGTACTTTGAAAGCAATATCCAGTAATCTAAACAACCTGTCACTGGAGTGCTGTCTACAGACCACGAGAAGCTAATTTTTAAGAGTATTTCAAATGAAGGAAGGTCATTTCCTAGACACGCTCTAAAGATTATAATTTCTAATTGGTAATTTAAATGAGAAGTTACTTTTGTAAATAAGGAGTGGATGGTTATGTGAATTAGAAACGAAATTGAATACATGCATTACATTTACCGTACCGATTTAAATGAAATATACCAACATTTATCACCTCTTTCTTTTGAATATTGAATAGAAATACATTGTTTTCTTAACACTGCAGTCTAAAAAAACTCTACAAAAGACAATAGAGTTAACATTAAATGTAGATATTTAATCCAGAATCAACTGATATGAAAACTTAATAAAGCCTACATAGGCTATAACTTCAGCTCTTCAAGAGAAAAGAGTATGACTTACAGTGCAACACAGATTCTGCCCTACAACCCTGACACCTGACATTCACCAACAGAAGGCAGCCCCACACAGTATATAATAAGATTCTCTTGGCTCATCTACAAGCCACCTGACTCACTTTTGTGAACTGAAAGAACAGAAAACCTAAGTGAAAACTTTGTATTGACTGATGGCATCAATTCTATTATTGTATATATTGCCTAACTGCAAATGGAAATACACTGAACAATGGATAACTCTCCAAAAATTGTATCAAGTAATGAGCCCAAAACTGTCATACAGGAAGGACAGTGATAAACTTCAATATTTTTATTTTGACAAATTGAAGTTCAGACGACTGTTGTTAGCAGTCCCATTCTGCCGTCTTTCTAGGTGAACTATGATGCTGTGAACAGATTCACATCAAGCACATGCACCAAAGACTGTGGTAAGACCAGCATAAACCCACTACAATAAAGATTGGTGGGTTTTTCTCCTTTGTTTTTCTTTGGGGCTAGCATTTATCGGATGTGATTAGAAGTATTCTTCATCACAAACAGCAAAAGTTGAGATGAATAATTCTTTTGTTTCATTTGGGCATTTCAAACTGCTTTCATTGCTACACTACTGACTATAAAGCATGTCATGTTGGTGTGTCTTTATCACTGTGATAAGTCATTTCATAGACTGTGCATCATTTAGAACTAAACAAACACCTTCTGTCTTTTTCCTGGCTCTACTTCAACTTGTTAAGTACTACAGCCTGTCATCTGTTTCCCTGAACAACCTACATGAGCATAGCACTACAGGATTATTATTTAAGGAAGTGAAGAACAAGCAGCAACTGGCACACACATACGTAGTCACAGTTGATTTGATGTAAGCGGACATTTTCATACAATCTCTTCCACCCAGTAAAGATGTCCATAAACAACATAAAAAAATAACCTTTTTCCTGTGGGCACCACCTTCTTAAATAACGCAGTACATGATGCATTAGAAGAAACAAATGAACAGAACCCTCAAAGTCATCCTACAGTGTTGGTTAAAGAAATCTGCTCTTTAGAGCACCTGCCAGAACTTTTCTTTAATAAAGATAAATCCATTTTGAAAGAACGTTTACCAGACACAAGAATGAGTTTATTAACCGAAAGGAAAGACAAGTATTCCCAGCACTGTTCCAGCCTTCCCTCTTTAGCCTGTACATGAAGCACACAGCCAACGTTACCACCAGGTAACTGTTTGCAAAATATGTTTATTCATCAAGAGCAGAATCAGATGTTTTCTCAGCATATTCTCGACACCTCCTGCACTGGCAGAAAAACAAAGTCTAGAAGACAACCTAATTAATGCAGGAACAAAAATATTTCCATTTTCTCAATGATGCAAATTAACAGCAAATGTGGGGGCTTAAATTTTCACTTTGTCTGCCTACATATGGAAACAGGGACCCAAAAAATCTAATTTCATTTAGTTTCAGATGAGTTTTATGTATATATTCAGGGTATAATACTTTCAGACAATTTAATTTCACTGAAGTGAATGGCCTAGCCTCCAACTCATACTGAACTACAGCTGGAACTGCATTTAAACTAGACTTCATTGCTTATTTTTCCACTAAAACACATTCAAACACATCCTCTGTATCACAGGAAGTGTTGTGAAACTTGATAACACCAAGTACTTTAGAATCAGGCAAAAATGAAGTAAGCCCAAAAGCTTGGTACAGATTTCCTCTTCTCTACAGCTCACCTTGATGTCAGTGGATGTGCTCCTGAAAATTCACATCAGCTGCTCAACCACATCAGAGGGCCCTCTCTGACCACATGAAGTTGTGCTAACCACTATCCACAGGGCTTTGGCATGGTCTGGATCAGAGAATGAGCCCAGCTTAAATAAAAAAATGACTGCAACACGTAGCTTACAGCAATCACTGTGGGTGGTGCCAGGAGAAAAGAAGTAGAGTTCTAGTCTCCACACCAATTAAAATGAAACATGCTAAAACAAAACGGTATCGAGTAAATTGGAAAGATGAAATCTAAAAATCAAAACGTAACTCAGCATATGCAAGAATTAAACAGCTGAAGTAGAAGTTGCAGGAGGTAGGTAGTCTACATCATCTCTGCTTTCGTTTGGAGCTGAAATACCTATCTGAACCTGGATTCTCATAACTGCACTGGGGTAGAATGCTGCAGCATTTTCTGTGACCTTATTTTAAAGCAACAGTGAAACTACTGGAAGACAAAACTTCCAGCGCTCTTCCTTTAAAAACAAGGAGGCCACTAAAGCTAGTAAAACCAAAATATTTTTCTTCGAGACAAAAATGAATGCTATGCAAGTTGAAGACAAAAACCCAGTTTATCACCAGCTGCAAAAGAAAATACGCAAGGAACAGAAATGAACTTATCCCAAGTGTACATTATAAAGTTCTTCAGCTGGTTAATTTTTTCTTTTTTAACCTTTTACTGAACTAATTTTGGCCCTAAATAGGTACAAGTCAATAATAATTAATGTGGATATTTACTGATAAACATTTCTAATGAAATGTGTAATAAAAAATGATGTTTGGAATAATCCATATTAATTACCTTGATCTGGTGAATTCCTGTGAACTCCCTAATTGGAAGGGAAGCCAATCAAGAGATTTTCTTTATTTTTTTTCCCCTATTACATGGATGGTTGACAAAGCATCAGTGATGTAGTTACTGCCATGGCTTTCCTGTGAACAGTCAGCCAGAGAAGGCATTTTTCCCAAAGCATTCTGCAACTTAAAAATTTCAAAGCATATTAATAAGTAACTGCGTAAAGTTACTCAAAATCCAAAGGTATACTGCAAATACATGCATGGGACTCCCTGTTTTAGCACCTGCATTTCCACACTATCCATATTCAATTGGCCTGATCATCAGCAAAGATTTGGTCGCCTGCAGTGTCAACTTGCACACCAACATGTCAGGACTGCATCATTTACTCCCAGTAGGAAATATTTCCACATACAGTCAGTTAAAAAAAAAAAAGGATAGCTATTTGCAAAAGAAATTGGTTTGGCTTGCCTGCTTTTCCACTCATGTACTCCAGTTCTTGTAATTACATAAGACTCTATTTTGAACAGGTTTCATAGGCCTGGACAGAGGTTATGCAAGAGTGAAACACTAACTCTCTGAATGACTTTAAAATATAAACAGAATTCAGTCCTTAGATTCTTCAAGACACAAAACATGGGTTGATCCTATAGACTCTGCAAATAACTTGAAAAACCTTAATCCAAAGAAAATTCACTTATGATTGCTTTGGAGTCTTTCTACATGGGATGAAGAACATGAAAATAAAAGACTTTCTCATTTCTGCACATGAATTCCTCAGTATTGGCGTTCTTTTCATTTTTGATGCAGGTTAGGAGAGGATATCACACATTGAATCCTCCTTGTAAGATCATTAATTATATTAACTTGATTTATGTATAATTTCACATGAGCAAAAACACTCAGCAGAGCCTAACGTGATGTATTTTTTAGCAAGTCCGAAAGTAAGTCAGGAAAGCAAGCTGGCAGGATTCTGCCACTATAAAATTCAGATACTAATTAATTTACCATAAATTGAAAATGCCACGAGGTAAAACCTTCCAAGCTTTCACAGCACTGGGCAAGTTACTCTCCTTGAAGTACATTAATTTTACCTCCTTTTAGAATAAGATCTGAAAAGAGCCTCCCCAAGAACTACTTTCAATCAAACAAGAACTTGATACCCTTCTCTTCAATATTTAATCTTTTCTCAATTCAGTCTGCTGAAGCAGCAGGATAAAGTCACCAAGACACGTAAAGCTGTAAGGACAAACAGCAAAACCTGGAAGTCTTACCCATTTGCTTATGATACCAAAAACAAAAAAACAAAAAAATACATTAAGATGTATTCCATTATTACAAAAAGAACAAGATATCATTTATTACTATTAATTAATTGTATAGCGTACCACAATGGGTAGCTCAGTAATGACAGCAGAGCAGCAAGATCCCAGGCTACAGCAAGTGAGGATTCATTTAAATGCAACAGCCATAAATACAGAAACAAAGAAAAGAAACTACTTACCTCCAGAAGGCCTCAGGTACACAGGAATCTCCAGCAAAATACCCTTACCTCCACTCCCAACCCTTAAATGAGGTCTGGGAAGGGGTGGATCCTGGCTACACCCTTCCAGTCACTCAGGTACATTGTACGCACCTGAGCTCCCCTTGGTTGCCCTGCCTTCCCACCAGGTGCTCCATCACTGCTTCAGGCCATGACGTGGCATTTCCACAACATGTAGAGATTAAGTAATAAGTTATTTTTTGCCCATTTTGTGAATAATTATGCACATTCTACAGATATTTGTAGAATTACACATTAGAAAAATTAAAAAGACTAAAGAGGTGTCTCATGATCAGTTTGTGCTGTTCTCCTTCACAATAGTAATTATAATCTACTGTAAAGTGTATGGATCTGTTTGTCAGTATGATAGCCCAATTAATAAACTAGGGGAAAAAAAAAAGAAAAACAGAGTTAGAAAACTAAAAAAGACCAGATAGTGTTAATTCTAACTTATCCAATCAAATAGAGAAGTGGAAGACCAGGTGTGCTTCTCCTCACCTAAAAGTATTGATCTACTTCGTATTAATTAATGTTGTTGTTCTCTAATCAGTGGTTCCCACAGGAGCTGGAACAATTTAGACAACAAGCATCTACCACTGCAGACTGGAAAACCAAGGACAGTGTTGCAGGAAATGCAAATGCAAAAGGCTGAAGACAAGAAGGGCTGGCTGAAATACGAGGCTTCTTGGAGATGCTGGTTATGTTAAATAATGGATTTTTATTTATTTATTTATTTATTTTTTACTATTTTGCTCCCATTAAAATATGCTAAGCACTTTGACCTTTCCTAGATATATCTAAATTACAGCTCACAAGCTTTTGGTAACAACTTTTCTAAATATTGTATTATGGGACTTCAGACAAGTCCGAGCCCAATAGTTTCTTCTTCAAACACTGGATTAAATGCAATTAAGAAGAAATATTAATAGAGGAGACTGAAGAGCTTCTCATAAGCTGTTACTGTTTCTGAAGTGAAAAGTGAAAAGTACACGCTCGAAAGAAATACCAATCACAAAAGAACACCATACCTAATTACCCACCTGCATCCTGTGATACATTGCCTCAAACCTTGCTTAGCTTTAACAATATACTAGCGCAGAGTTATCTTCCGACTTTCAGCATAAGCTTGCTTAAAACAAAACAAAAAAATGAATGGAGTACACTTCCCTGAAGGAAGAAACTTGTAATCTTCGTTAACCCTATTATGTGCAATATCATTTCATCACCCTAACGCTCCCTGCAGCTGCAGCAGTCTGGCAAGCACAAGTCACAAGGAAAACTCATTTACATAGGGCTTCTGGCCTTGCTCACTACGAAAATTTGCCAAGACAAATTACGGTGTCAGAAGAAAGCTCATTAAATTTTTATATCAGATTGCTGTGTTACCCTTAGCTCCCAGGGTACTCATCCCTCTTTCTGTCATTACTTTTCAGACCTTAAGGCTCAAATATTTTCAAGGGCAGAAGAGGACCAATTATTAAAAAAAAAAAAAAATTATTTGCTTACTGGTATAAATTGAAGCATACAACCATCACTAATTCACATCTACCAAAAGCATAGCTCCATTCCCATGTCACACTAGGCTGCTGAATAGCAAGATATTCCTGCACGCTTTTAATTTAGTGCCAGTAGTTGTGCTGAAGCTACAACAGCAATTAAACACACTGAGATGGGGATTAAGCACATTTCCCACCATTTGTCTGTCCATTATAGAGATTACTACTCAATACAGGAGGCCCTGCCCGTTTATCCCATGGCCATATGATTATTTCAAAAGAGTTAAAAATCCCTGGACAACTGGAGAGGTTAAAACAATTACAGTCTTCATCTTCATCAAAACTTACATGGGCTATTTTCAAGGACCAGCCCTTTAAAGAATTCGGGGACATGAAAGCTACATTCCCATGTACCCATAAACTAAGGGAAAAAAATACAGATATTTTAAAAAAACCTCAGAAATTACATACATGGCTAATACACCATTATGCATTTCAAACAGTACTTTAGTTCCTGCTCAGAAAGAGTGAACTCATTGCAATTGTGATTTGATTTGCCACCACCTTTAGGCTTAGCACATCTAAGCATCATGTGATGGAACACAGCCACTCCCACCCAGCTCAAACCAGCACTGCAATTGTCAGTTAGGATCCAAATCAAAGCAATTGCTTCTGAAACATCCTAGCAGGTGGAATTTCTCTCTTACAGTTGTCACAGGCAGCATATATTAAATCTTGAAATGCCTCTTCTCCTCCTCCTTCCCTTCTTAAGCTTTCTGGATTCTCAGCATTTTGCTCAACTAGGATTATACTTCAAATCCAACATCAGCTGCTGATCTGCACTTTATCAACTACCAGTAGTTTAGCTGGGTAATTAACCCACAGGAATAGCACATGAGCTGCCTGGCTCACTCTGAAGCTCACATCACCTGAGTGGAGTCAGCTTAGAGAGCCCTGGAACAAAAGCATTCACTTAAAATAATAATAATAATTAAAAAAATAAAGGGGGGGATGGAGCAAAGCCCCGAGAAAAAACTACCTCTCATAGGAAGGAAATGTGGAGTACTCACTAAGAAGTGCTGCTTCAGTAGAAGGGCAGGCAATGTGAGGCATGCATGCACGTTCATCCTGCCAAGCACTGATGTTAATGCGCCACAAATTCCCTCACAGTGGGTTACTACCTCTTACTTTGTCACCTTTCTGAGGCTTTCCTTGTCCAGTATGCAGGCGTGCAGGTGCACACTCCCAGCCAATGAAGTAATGAATGAACGTTTCATGCATAACAAGACAGAAAGACAAGAGCTCAGACAAGAGCAGCAGAGGCACAGAGCTAACCAGTGTGAGCAGTAACCAATTTTTCCAGCTAAGCAGATCATGTTTATTCTTTCAGTGAGAGAGGAACGCACACCTCACACTTGAACAATTTCTTCTATTTAGTTGTATGAAGATAAAGCTTGAAGTAACCTGTTAGCATTAAGACAATGTTATCCAGCTTACGTTCCTCACATTTAATGCATCACTGGTAAAACGGTTGCATACAGGTGGGAAGATGCTACTGCTGCTAGAGAATAATTGCAGCTCCTAAAAGCCAGCAGCAGAACCGAGCCCACTACGTCTCACTTAGCACACATTTATTTCTTTTACTCCATAGTTGAATATGTACTTAAGAGGCCTATTTTTCAGGAAGCTGCACAACTTTTCAGGCTTCCCAGTGAGCCTGGAAGTATTTTTTTCCCAGCTCAGTTAGTACACATCACCTAAGGAATAAAAAATTGCTTAAATACAAGAGGAATTGGTCCATTTTACTTCAGTTTTCCATGTTTTGCTTTAAGCTTCTCTTCAAATCACTCCTTGGGTTTTCTGAGCATGAACTGACTCAATTTGCAACAAGATATTTGCACTAAATATCTAATATTACCTAATAATATATAGCAGCACCTAAAAGAACCATTTTCCTTGCAGTCCTTTTCAGAAATCCTCCCAACTTTGAAGTAAAAAGCTTTTTGTCCTAACAGATATTTCTGCTCCCGATTCCAGTTTTTCGTCACACTGACCGACTTCTTTTTTATCCCATGAACACTACCACGTCCACCTTTGGACACCACCAAGGAACTGTCACTGTTTGCTTTAACACTGGAAATGCATCATTTTTGTTTTGCAAAATACCACCCAGAGACTTAGCAAAATTTAGAGGATTTGTGGTAGGTGATAAGGAGTATGGATGGAACCTACTGGAAAAAAATGCTGCTTCACCAACAGATGAAGGTAGAAACAGAAGGCACTGATGTCATTCTTTTTCACCCTGGTACACTCCTGCAACAGCAGACCAACCGGCTACATAAGAAAAGCAGCAAATACCTAAAGGAAGCTACCATTCCTAACTCCTCGAATGCTTGAAAGTGGGAGTAGATGCTGCATATAATAAGCATTAGACTTCTGATCACATTTAATAATTTATGCCAAGTTTGCCATTTCTTCTGTATAAACAAGATACAGTTACTGACGTTCTTCTAAATCTCCACGGGGTCTGCAGGACTCTTGGCTCAAACGTAACAGCTTACAGTAACTCCCGAGGGAGCTTCCAGTCTCCTGATGTTAACAAACCAATATTGCTCATGCACATTTCCAGGAAAACCCAACAAGCCCTCAGCACCCTCCTGGGCAGAGCCCTGCCATGAGACTGGGTGGCTTGGCACCCAGCAGCCGCCCTCGCTCCCATGGACAGCCCCACTGCACGCTCCTCTCTCTTGCCTATGCACTGATTTATAAGCAGCACATTATATTTGGGCTATTCTTTGATTTGATTTGCGCCAAATTATTTAATTTCTATAGGCCTTACTAGCAGGAACTAAGGGCGAAGCAACTCATTTGACATCCTCGCAGCTAGAGTTGCACAGCACCAGCCTTTAATGCTGTAAATGGCCTGAAATTGCTAACCATTTGAAATTTGTGTAGACCAAAGACAATATCGATGAACAAAAATAACAACAGGTATTGCTTAAACACCTAATGCTGTCTTCTCAATTTTCAAACATCAGCTAAAGAACTGCATTTACTTCTCACTGCTAGCTGAGCAAGGCAGCTCTTCTATCCAGAGCCTGTCAGTCTCCTAAATTAATTAGAGCCAGTTCACTGATCCATAACCAGGGTACTTTCTACAATCATTGGCAATTGATTTCCATCTAATTCACAACGGGACGAGCTCTGGCCTCAAGTACGACCCAATATTCTTTCTTCACCCATGTGTTACATGAGGGCTGAATTCACATAAGGATTTCTAATAAGAAATCTGTGCCGTTGATGTCCCAGCTTTCAGTGACATAATTATGGTATCTGTGAACAAGTAACACTCAGTGGATTTTCAAGCCTTTCTTGTGAAGGCTCCTTTCCAAATTTATGCACTAATGAGGCACAATTAACTGACATGTGTTATGCCACTTAAAGAATATTTACTCCATACACATAAATCCCCTCAGCCTTAGTGAAAAGTTCAGCATATTGGATGTGCCACAGAAAAATACAGAAGACCACAACAAGTAAAACTTGAGTACAGTGATGATGACATTTGTTGCTCAAACATGACATAAGCACATAATTCTTCATTACTGTCCCACCTGAGAGTTTGGGATTGCATTGGTGTGATGGACTACTGACTGAATCAGGCTTCTGCCCATTGGGAAATCCACAGGTGGATTCACCACTGCTGGTGCCTTGTTTAAACATCCTCTTTTCTAACAACCATGCTGATTCAGTGAACTGTGTGTTCTGTCATTCTGAGATGAACTGAGGTAGGAAGAGAGGGAAAAAAAAGAAAGAATAACTGAAATAAAGGCAGTAGCTATTCACAGCATACGTCTCAATGCTGACAAAAACACTGTATTCTGAAGATCAGAAAATGGAGGTCAGACACTGGTTAGATGAACACAGGACAGAACAAGGTTCAGTTAAATAATAGGGTGCTTTCCACCTGGCACAGCTTCTAGAGCCTGCTGGCCCTGCCTCGGGAGCTAATTAAGAGAGTCAGGCTAGACTTAACTCTCTTACAGAGGGCAGTAAATAATTAACTGCTTCCTTCGAGAAAGAATGTACGTATTTATGTATGGCTTAAAGCGAGATATTTGTAACTAGCATTTCCCTCAGCATACTGCAAACCTCTGCCTCTCTTAAGAGTTCACACCTGTTTTTCAGCAGAAGTGAGAAACATCAAGGAAACAGGAGTTAACTGTTCGTACGTTTGCCCCCAGAAATCACTCCTGAAATTAGAAAATTTTGCAATATGCTACTTCTATGTTATGGCCGAGATGTTCAGCAACATCTGTCAGAATCCATTTAGGTTAACTGTTTAACCCACCTTCCACATTAGAACTTGCACATTTTTTAAGCTAATGTTATGTTATGACTAGCAAGATGCTTTACATTTCTTACGATGACTCAGAGGATACGCTCTTGAGCTCCTTTGACAACACTTTAAAATCTGCTCTCAACACAATGCTGAAAACAGCACAAAGATACAAAATAACGATGAACTAGGTCTAGATTTTCTATTCTTCTCCATATCCTTTTTCTTGGGCACTTTCAATTGCAGTAGCATTCAAATTTCACCCACGCTCAAAAGCAGTAGGGTGAAATACCCAGCAATGAGTAACGCCCCGGTTTTGTGTCCTGATGAAGTTAAATATTTAGCAGCACTAAAACCTCAAACTCAGGCTATTTCAACCATATCTAACCATAACTTTGGAAAACCAGTCCAGAGCAGTGGAAGCAAATTTTTCTTAAGGAGCTAGTCTGTAGCACACTTGAGAACCCATCGAAATGATGCCAGATGATTCCTTCTAAGTCACTGACAGGTTTTTTCCTCCTATCACCAAGCATTAATGCAGGACGGTAGTGCACTGTAGCTTACTGCAGAAATAGCTTACTGCAGAAGGGAATGAGTTGCGTTCTTTCTTGCTTTTATTCTGCCAAAAAAAACTTGTATTGGGAACAGTTATAAAAGGCATCTCCATCAGTAATGAGCTTAAGTATAATTCACATGAGCAATGTGCACAGAATAAGGTTTAAAGGGGTAACATTTTTACTTGTTTGAAACACTAAACTTGCTCTAATCCCCTAAAAATATCTTTTAAATTCTGAGGTACAACACTGGAATAAGACACACCTGAAGGAAATGCCCATCGCATGATTTTGTGCCCTACTCAAAACCTGCCGTCATTCTTCCCAACAAACCATTGATCACTGTTGTGTCAAACTTCTCACTGACATGTTTCAAAAACCTGTGGGCCCACGCTGGTGATTCCACATAACCATGAATTCTCAGAATGTTTGACCTGATACAGAGTCAGATTCTCCCCAGAATGTAAGAGGCAACCCTGTCACATTTCCCTTGTACCTTCAAAAGTTTGAGTTTATAGGTATAAATATAAATAAATAAAAAAGAAGAACATCAATTGGAATTTCAATGTATCTATACCAGTACTGTCCAAACAGGAACTATTTCCAGTATGTTATCAGGCACTTTTTAAGAACACTTTAATACTGTATCATTAGAAAGGCTGGAAGTCCTATGATTAAGATTAAAATGAGCTACGCGCTGCAACTGCAAATCCGTACTGCCTGTAATATAGCAAACCTTTCAAGCAGAAAAACATCCCCTCTTACATTGATTGGATGCTGTAAGCCCATGTCTGTGGGGGGGGGGGGGGGGGTGG
>PPHD01001602.1:14425-25602 GCA_002909625.1 Bambusicola thoracicus | reverse complement strand
AGGAGAATTTCAACTACTTCTGCCTGCGATGCACGTTAGGATTCACAGCACATCTACAGTTTGTCATAGGCACTACCCTTGATACCATTTGATTTCAAAGCTGCTTGCTACAAATCCTCTGCAATCAGGTTGTGCTTGTTATTAATACCTTTAATCTGACCTCAGACAGGAAATCTAGCGCAGTGTGATTTGGCCAAACAGACTGAGCAGTAATCAGCAATCATATCTGATGGATTATGTTCTTTGTACAATATTTATGGTGAGCAATGAACACAGAAAGGCGGGTATGCTCATACCTGCGTGTTACTGTGTGTGCTGCTCAGGAGCTCAGTCCATTTGTATTCTCACCATCACTTTATTTGCATCAACATCAGCTGAAAAGAAAACATTTTGGGGAGAAGGGACATACTCACCCTCTAACAAAATGAAATATTCACAGCTTTTATCAGTTAAACATAAGTATTATAATTTGCATATACTGTGAGGTAAGTAATAACTCCAAGCATTGTAACATACGTATGATTTCCTTAGGCATATTTAGCTGAAAGTCCAGGAGCTGCTTGGAACTTGGGAAAAATAAAGAATAACCATTTCTATTCTCCTTCAGGAAAATGTCACTCACCACTTCACTATTACTCATCCCTTCAATTTAAGATTCATTTAAACTGCCATTACAGCTATAATTCTGAAAGCCATGACACTAGAAGCCAGGTGCTGTACTGAAGTAGATTTTCCTTCCAAAGGAATTCATTCTGACAACTGTTCATCCCTGTTTTTTATTATTACTTTCTAATTTCAATGATTATTATTTTTAATGCAAATGTTAACTTTCTCTAGATATAAGTCAGCCCTCCAGTCCACATCAGCAACCAGTAAAAGACAGCAACAACCCATCTCATCAGTGCGTTCAGATACGGGTAGTTCCACTTACGTCAGATGTGTTCTCGAGACCCAGGATCTACTGAGTCAGTACGTAAAGGAGAAAGTTAGGGAAATCCTAAAAGGCTACATCCATTCACCAAGATTATCCTACCACATTTGGATATACTCCCAATACACATTCAGAAATCTAAGTGCTGTATTTTTATCTAAATTGAATAACCAAAAGGCAAATCTGCAACAAGGATATTTTCAGTTGAGTAACTAAACTCAGAATAAATGCTGAGGAATTCTGCTGCATAGATCTGATGGTATCATGTATGAATAAATATCTAGATTCCATCATTTGCAGACTGGAATGGGTCAATCACATTGATAGTCTGCAGGGAAATATTAACGATAAAAAACAGATCATCATTTGAGGTGAATGCACGTAAACACGTCTCAAAAAACAGCGTTTGAAAGTCCCTTTTCTGAAAAAAAAAATTACCTGCCAAATAATGACTGTCATCACTGACATTCTGAAACTTACCATAGTTTGGTTATTAGTTTTGGGTTTCTCAAGAGGCTGTTCTGGTTTGATTCTGGGGTGTGAGCAGAAGGTTTCTGGGTGGGTTTTTTTTTTTGAGGAGGGATGGAAACAAACAGTCTAATTTCCATCTGCTGCCTATTGATTTTCTTTCTACCACATACGCATGGATCTGTGCGCTGAGTTGCATCTAAAATGTTCACTTATTCAGATCTCTGGGGCCCACCAAGTCTGGATAAGAAATGACAGCCTATCTGGGGAGAAAGGAAGAAAACAAATAGTCCAATATTCATGAAAATAAGTAGCAGGCAATGTGGATATTCTAAAAACAAACCAAGTCTAACTAACTTAATTTCCTTCTATCACAAGGCATAAGAGCTTATAGATATAGAGTAACTGGCAAGATTCTTGTAACTGTTCTGTTGTGTTGTCAGAGAAAATGCGATATTTGGGTTTAAATAGAGTGTTGTTGAAGAGTTAATGCATGATTTGGGGGTAAATGTGGGATTANTTTTTTTTTTTTTTTTTTTTTTTTTTTTTTTTTTTTTTTTTTTTTTTTTTTTTTTTTTTTTTTTTTTTGGTCATCATTTCATGCAACAGTCCTAAGGAATCTGGGAAAACAGAAAGATTTAACTGTTGTATGGTAAGAGAGAAAATGGTTGAACAACCCCACTCAAATGCCAATTATTAACGATTACCTGCCAAGAAGTCACCAAGAAGGTTCCTCCAAGAAACGTTCAGCAGTTTTGCTTATCACCTGGACGATGGAGTAAGGACTACCCCTAATCAAAACCACAACTGACACAAAGCTAGGGACTGCAGTCACACTGAGAAACAAGCTTAGGATTCAACACGAGAGCATAGAATTTTAAAAGGGGTATCTGCAGCATATTGATATTGATAAGCTCAAGGAACGACATTAAGACAGAAATACCAGCAACAAATACATGAGGAGGAGAAGGTGGTTAAGCAGCAAGTCTACACTGGAGTTATAGTCTACCACATGCTGAACATAGGTTAATAGTAACAATGCTGCTTAAAAACCAAGCGCCATACTGCAGTGCATGGCGAGAATTTAGAACCTTTCTGATCTACAAAGACTATTGAAGTCTCACCCCAAGAACTCCAGCACAGTACATCAGTACACAAAGAGAAACATACAGACTGATCAAAAAGATTCCAGAAGATTATCTCTCTTCAGTGGAACATTCCTTAACAGTCAACAATGTTTAATGGAACACTGAGGTTAAGGAACCGCTATTGCTTAATCTGCAGAAGTGAAGAGCACAGTAAGAAGCATTAAAATATTGAAAATACCACCAGAAATAAAAAGCAGTAATTTGTGGAGGAGAATTAACATGATTAAATAGCAACCAAATGAACAAAAAAAAAGAATCAAAAGAGGAGATGCAAAAGAAGCAGAAAAAAATGACAGAGATTGTGGGTGAAAGAACAAGTTATAAGGGTGAGATGGAACACCACACATCTCTCAGCTGCTACTTATTCCAACTATATAAACCAAAACCAGTAAGTAAAATGAGCTTTCAAATATAGAGCTTTAGTCCAAGGAAATATCACACACACTCTCGCACCATGAATATTATTCATTCTTCTATTTAGCAAAAACATGCAGTCTAGGTCCAAGCCAAGAGAGATTCTATGTTCATTTCAATTCCAAATTCCTCTTAATTAGCGTCACATTGAATACACAAATCACCACAAACAAAATCTTGACACTCAGAGGCAATCCGTCAAGGGAATATGAACCTCAGAAATCAGGAAATAACATTAAAACAATACCTTTGGATTGCTGATAGCTCACTGTTAGCAGGACCAAAAACATAAGGACTAAGTGCAGAGAAAAAGATTCATCATTCACACGCAGTTCATCCTCTTTATAGTGATAGGTCATTGATATTTAAAATGCACTATTATTGAGTTGCCTATTCTATTCAATCACCTCTTTTCAACACGAGCTCTACTCGACATTATTGTTTGGTTACAGCTATAGGAAACTCTGAACACTGGCCTTCACTGCATTCTAACTCTTAACACAAGAGAACTAATTAGTTGCCTAAGGTATTTATATGGTGTCCATTTATTATGGTACCTGTGCAGACCACAGTCATTAATACAATTATACTCCCAACATCAGTAGGGAGTTTTGTTTTAACTGAAATTTATTTACTCTTCGCACACTCTCAAAAAGGCAACTGTAAAATGTTTTATTAGTATTAAGCATTATCCTGATACCTGAAATGCAAAAATTTAAGTAGAAAAACAATAACTGAGCTTTTCTGATCTGATTTTCGCCAAGGTAACACGTAATGTCTTACACCTAAGCTCTTGCTGCAAAGGATGACCATTGTACCCTAAGGATGCAACAGTTGGCCAGAGCTTCCTCTACAGATAAGCACGTTGGTAACTAATTCATTCCAAGTCTCCCTCCTTTAGGTTGTAACCAAGTTGGTCCAAGGCCAAAAGAATTAAGAAAACTGCTTCTTCTTTTTGCTAACAGCACAACCTTCAAGACATCTGAATATAAAACCACTGGTAAGCAGAAATACAGTCAGTCACAAAAAGTGACGCCCTCACAGTACAGTAATGTGTGTTTATCTTCAAAAGTGGACATGATACGCACCCTGCGGTAAGGAACACGCATTGGCAGGGTGGTTGGACTCAACCTCTTGAGGTCCCTTCCAACCCCTGCAATTCTCTGATCATCACCACAAGGAAACTATCCATTATAACGTTATAATCCTGCTCGCAAATCACAAGGATTAGTTTGTAGATGAGTAATCATTGCAAGAAAGACAGCAGCTCTCGAAAATTCAATTTCTCCACATGCATCCTTTCAAATCAGAAGGGGCAGGGGGTAGCTGGCCCCAGCCCACCAAGCACCAGTAAGAAAAAATGGCTCTTGGAGGACTACACTGATAGAAAAAAAGAGAAGATACAGTCGTTGGAAATGCTTAATTCCTAATCCATATGCATGCATTCACAGGTTAACGTCCCTATAACGCACCAGAGCACAGACATATCCTGGCTTTCAGGGAGTTCACATAATTCATTTGCTGTTGCTTTGTAAATTCCTTGATAAATTCCTTTTTAAATTCCACAAGAAAAACAAACAAAACTATTCAGTTTGTCCATAGCCTGAAAGCAATTTGCCTGCTCTCCTCCATCAGTTTACGCCACACAGCAACATTTAATAAGCAAAAGCAGTACTCCAGCAGTACTTCCAAACATGTCTTTGGGCTTTTAGCAGAGATCAGCTTAAAACTATTTTTAAAATGAAGAAATGAAATATGTGCTCCTGTGAAAAGAAAATAAATATCAAAACATACTTCTTAGTGATGCATTTCTTCCCATCCTACCTTCTTTATATTGGCCATTGCTATCATTTGTGCTAGCTAAAATGTGCGTGTCTCCAAGTATAGAAGACAGGTCATAAAACATAACTGCTCTTGCACTGGGTCACCAGCTCAGCCTGGTGCTTGCCAGTTAACCAGATCAGTCACACTGTTCAGCCTATCTCTGTGCCCACTGTTGATAGATTTCTCAGATCAGGACAAAATTCCCTCACTGTGAAAGACAGCAATGCTGACTTTATCAGTTTACGTTATTTTTAAACCTGAAAAAAATAATGAATTCTTATTGTGAATAAATGCCACAGCAGAATGAAAAAGTACTGCATTAAGCACTTCACTGCTTGCCAACCCTAATGACACCTCAATTAACACAGCAATCAATGGTATGGGAGCCAAGCAGCCTCGATGGGCCATACACAGCAATACTGTGCCTTACGGCTTTGTATTTTCACGATGGCCTCTCCAGCACCACCTGATAAATCAACACATAAGCCATTAAATGGTTCATTATCCTAGTAATATGATTCACTCTCTCTGCCAGGAAACACAAGAGACAATGGGCACCATCTACTTGCAACCACGACTGTCCATCAATATAACAGATTAACTGTATGAGGGAGTTGGGTTTCGTGTAGAGGTCAATGGGATGCTTCACGTGGTAATGTTTCTTCTGCAAGTCTTGACCTCTTAACAAGGAAAAAAATAACAATGTGAACAAAGAGAAGATAACGTGGTTATCCTGTTGCAGAGACAGTTTTCTCAAATAAAATGATAATTAAATTAAAAAAGGATCATGACTGTAGAAAAAGAGTCAGGGCTCACATGCACCTGGTGAGCTCTTTTCACACAGTTACGTTAGACAGATTCCTTCTTAAGAAAGCAGAACTCAGTTGCTGTTCAAAACACAATAATTCTTATATAATCCAAATACAGTCACTTAGGAAAAGGAAGGAAAGTTGTTCAGGGCAGGGGGATTTATAATTTTATTTATTTATTTATTTTTGTGGCTTTTGTTGTTGGTATTCTTAAGATAATTCCTGTTCTTAAAATAACAACATTACTGTGTTAGCGAAGTCCATACTTGCAAAGGCAGAGCCCTCCATTGCAATAAGTTGACTTGGCATAGGTAACTTGTAAGGAGGTCTAACAATTCCTAGAATCACAGAACCATTAGAGTTGGAAGCGTCCTCTGAAGGCCATCTTGTTCAACTCCCCCGCACTGAACAGGGACACCTACAGTCAAATCAGGTTGCCCAGAACCTGATCCAGCCTCACTTTAAACATCTCCAGACAGGAGGCATCAACCACAGCAGGTAACCCGCTCCGGTGCCTCACTGCTCTCAAACCTTTCATCCCTCAGTTTGTACAGTTAATGGGGGTCGCCTTGACCCAGGTGGAAGACCTTGCATTTGGACTTGTTGAATCCTCATTAGGTTCACCTGGGCCCACTGCTAAAGCCTGTCTAGGTTGCTCTGAATGGCATCCCATCCCTCTAGTGAGCTGACAACACCACACAGCTTGGTGTCATCAGCAAACTTGCTGAGGGTGCACTCAACCCTACTATCAATGTCATTAATGAAGACATTAAAGAGTATTGGCCACAACATCTACCACTATAAGGAAGAGCAGTATGGGATTGTGGTCTGTCAGTCATACCAGGCGAGGTAGTTTCCCAGTGATGTTCCTTACCTGCAAGCCAGGAAGACAGAAAACTTCTCAAGGGGGTCTGCTCAGCATAGTGGACATTCAGTTCCCTGTAGGGAGGAATCACCTACAACCAATAACCTTTTCTTCTTCAGCGAAGTAGCCTCAGTGTTGGAGGAAGGCTTTTCCTAGTTTGTTTCTGTTAGCACATCAAGACTCAGCATGCTGTTACCAACCTTAGATGGGCCTTCCACATCCAGGCCCTCACAACTATTGTACAGAGGCACCTTGTGGGCGGAGCAGGCAAGGACGGCTTTTGTTTGCAGCTTTGAGCACAGGCTTGCAATTTTTTTCCTCAACCCGACGTGATACGGGCTGCCCTGGGTTTGTGTCTTTTTTTCTTTGAAATAACCTGTCCGTACATGGATGAACTGCAGTTTCCCTGCTCCTTTTTGTCTCCCACGACACTTTTTAATGTATTTCATCCTGGAGCCCGGCCACAAGGCAGAGCAGATCGCCTGCCTGCTCACACCGCTGCCTCACGAAGGCGGCGGGAAGCTCGTGCACTGGGAGGCTCGTGCACTCCACACAGCCGCCGCTCTGAACTGCAACGTGGTTGCCTCCGAATTCAGAGTTGCAACACCCTTCCGGACAGGGGCAGACATCCCAGCGTTTAAATCTCTGTCCTTGGAAGGTGATAATCGCGCACTTCGGATCTGAAGGCCCTGAACGTGGCGGATGCTGAGCTCCTACGGAACGTACGTCTCCAGCCGTCGGAGCGCTCGCCCTCCACACACGAGCCGCCCTCCCCGCGCCGTTCCGCCACGCGCTGCTCGCGCCGCTCCGCGGCAGCTTTTGCTCCCGCAGGCGTTCGGCCGCAGCACCCCCGGCTCCGCCCACACCGCGTCAGCGCCACCGCACCTCAGGGGCTGCTCGCACCCTTCCCAACGGCTTCACCTTTCTGCGAAGTCTCCCTCGGGAACGAGCTTCTGCAGAGCAGCTGAGCCGCACGAAACCTTAAGCGAACACGGCCGGAGCGGCGCTGCTGGCGGCATTTCCGAGGCATGAGAGAAACCCAACGGCCCGGTGCCAAACCGCCCAGCAGCGCCGCGCGAGACACAGCCCTCAGGGCATGCACCTGGGTTAGAGCCTGGAGGAGCCTTTCATGCTCTTCAGTGCTTTGGTTCTTCAAGGCGGCACAAAAGAGTTGATGGGGTTTATGGTCAGATGCTCTGCACTATTTTGTTGCCCGAGTTTTATGCCAGCTCCACTTTGAACACTTAGGTGTTTAGAAAAAAGCATTTCCTGGGACATCTTAATTGCAAATGGTGCATTCTGCACAGCCCTGCCCTCCCACAACACCACTGCTTGCAGCTCTGTCCCACCACAACATAGGATCATAATCCTCCAAAGCATGCAGAGAAAGGAACGTTCTGAAGGGCATCTAAGAGGAAAAACAGCTGTACTGAAGTTGAGAGGCCAGGTTGGATGGGGCCCTGGGCAACCTGGTCTAATAAACGGAGAGGTTGGTGGGCCTGCCCGGCAGGGAGGTTGGAGATTCATGATCCTTGAGGTCCCTTCCAACCCAGGCCATTCTGTGATTCTGTGAGAGCACTTGGGTGCATCTCTCCATGCAGGAGCAGTGATGCAGAACAGCAGGAGGTCTGAGGCTCCAGCCCCAACAACAGCAGCTGCTACTGGAACTGTTGTATATAATACCATACATGCATATCAGTTGTCTTCATTGGTGTTTTGACTTGAAAGCTCCTGTTTTCTCAAGTACTCACTAAACTGGAAATATCTCCTAGCATCACAAAAGAGAAACAATGTCTAAGTGCATGAAATACAAAACAATTTAGTGTTACTGTAGCAACACTTCCACATTTCTAGACTTGTATGTTAATTTTAACTGTGAACCTTAGAACTACATGAATGTACTTTCACACAGATAGACAGTGGTGGATTAACATCACCCCACAGAAGCCAACAGAGCAATTTGGTACTGAAAGCAGAGCTTGATCTGTGCAGAATCCTGCATGCTAGCTGTACACATCAGTGATGCATTCAGCACATGTGTACAGAACATGAGACAACACAAACTCTCCCTGGTTTCTAAGGGAGAGTCAGTGAAACAGCAATAATAATCAGCATACTGATTGCTAGAGGGAATGGCCTCAAGTTGCACCAGAGGTTCAGGTTGGATATTAGGAGCAATTTCATCTCCAAGAGTGGTCAGGTGCTGGAATAGGCTGCCCAGGGAGGTGTTTGAATCACCGTCCCTGGAAGCATTCAAGAAACATTTAGATGTTGTACTGAGCAGCATAGTTTAGCAGGGAAATACTGGTGGCAGGTGAGGGGTTGAACTGGATGATCCTGGAGGTTTTTTCCAACCTTGGTGATTCTATGGTTCTATTACTCATACATATGCATGCAGCATGTGTGCCTTTCAGTATAAGCTCTAGTGTAGCTGGACAAACAACAATTTGAAGGTTATCATCTCACATAAAAGTGAAGAGAGCTATCTTTAGAAGGAAATTGCTTAAAGCCAGTCATGTTTGTTTATGTTTTGTCCTTACTTAGATGCAGGTTTTGTAAGTTTTTATAAAGGAAGCTTTATACCAGAGTGCCTTCTAGTGGCTACGGAGCTACAAATCTCAGCCTGAAATAGAAATTATAGCATTTACCAGATAATCATTCAGTAAATTAATCCACACAAAAATACATGTTTATAGATATATGAGGAATATTTGATGTGAGTCAGTGAGAGTTTTCCATGGTAATGCTGTTTTATACATAGAAACATAATTTAGGGATTACAAGAGGTTACTTAGCACATGAATAAGTAAGAAAACAATAGATAAATACATAGTTCAGCTTTGGGAATATACTGTGTCTGGATTTCAAGTTTATGTCAGGTGTGAAGAATTAGCAATGTCTCAAGTTAATTTAATTGAACAATTCTATTAGTAGTACTTACCAGAATGATTTTTAACTATAATAGCCACTTATCAAAAGTTTATGCGATACTGAACCATTAAAAAAAAAAACCAACATGAATTTGTACTGGTTCATCTTAACAGCTTGCAGGCACCTACCCCACAGCAGCTAAGACCACTGTCTGCTTGGAAGAGACTGCAGAACCAGACCTGGAATCAGACCAGCACTGAAACAAGGCACAGTAAGTACTTTCAAACAACTTCCTCAGGCATGGTAAGCACTACCAACCCAATAATCAGCCTGGAGTCTATAGAAGTATTACAAACAGACCTTCTGTCTTACAGAGTTACAGGAAGGAATGGAAGCTACCAGTGAGGGTGGGGATGGAAGAGCAGACATGCATTGCTTGCCCTAACCACCAGCTTAGCACTGCATTGATTGAAGTCACTTCATCAAGTGGCCCTTTTCTCTTCTGGAAGGCCAGCGTACAGGAGGTACTGGGAAACTGTGTCCTACTCAAGGAAAAGTGAAAGAGGTGATGCACTGAAAGGAGGCTAAACTCACTTAAAGGTTTTGTATGCATTTATGAAGAGACACATAATGGTTATAGAAGACCTTAGTTAGGAGAGATTCAAAGCCAACGGTAAATTAACAGAAGTTACAGATGACTAACAATCCATGCCTTCCAAAACCACTTCTGTGATTGGCACCCAATAATCAAACACACATCACTGCTAATTACCTACATCCAAAAGTAAACACTGCTGGTAACATAACTCCCAGTGGAGACTTCTCAGGACAGTTTTATACCACAGAATTTGTTTCTCTCACATAATCCTGTTATTAACTTATTTACATTTGCCAAAACACGTGATGAAAAGCTCTAGTAATTCATGGAATTATGCACACATAGATAAAACTCAAGAATTACAAGCACCAGCCAAAGCATTAACTGTTAGAGGGCCCTCAGGCAACCTCCAAGCAAACCACCCAGCAGATAGAAAACTCTTTTCCCTTTTTCCACAGGTGGTCCCCTCAGGAGGCTCATGCCAGCATCATGGGCACACAGCTGATAACCATTAACTCCCCCATATTAACATATGTATATATACATATATATATATACACACACTGGTGTTCCCAGAGCCCTTCTATGTAGCAGAGAAATACCAAAATGAGTTTTCATACTGCAGGTGAATGCTTTAGTAAAAGGAGAGTAATTAATTCTCTTACAGTTCCTCCTTTCTCTCTATTTCTTTGTAAACTCTTTCCCCTCTTCTGTCCCCCCAAAATATTATTGAATCAGATCTCAAACACTGTTTGTAAACCAAAAGAAAAAGCCTTCAAGGCTCTCCTTAGGTGGATAACATACGAATGAGGGTAGATTCAAACTGAATTCACATTTAGTTCAGCTATTGAACAGGAAAAGGTTGTTATTGTTCACATTTTTGCAAACTATAGAATAGTAGGAGTAATTTACTTACAGACGCTTTATGTCATCTTGGTGATACCTCACAGTGTGAGTTCTGTGGCCCCTGGCACTGTTGGGGAATTTAAATACATCTGGCAACAAATCACACAAATTCACATCAATTTTAACAGCTTACATTGTGATCCCTGTAGCTTTCACCTGAGAGACTCTTGCACCCTAAAGCTCTGTAACTGTTTTGCTTTTTGTCAAAATGAGATTTGGACAAACAATATTTCCACACTGAATTTTGCAAGAAGGCAACTTCAGTTCCTTCTGAGTTTTAAAAGCAGAAGATGGGCATAATAAAGAGTAAGAAGTTTCATCCCCTTACTATCCCATGAGAACA
>PPHD01001601.1:4742-41510 GCA_002909625.1 Bambusicola thoracicus | reverse complement strand
GTGGGCCCCTGCGCTCCCCTGTGGAACCTAACTCTGGTGCCCCATGGCCTTGCTATCCTCCAACCCCTCAAGCCAGCAAGGATTTGTACGAGCAAGGCAGGGCTCAGCCGACACCTCAGACTGCCCTTATTCCTTTCAAAGGTGGTCTTGAGGCCAGGATGACTGCGTACAGAGTTCAGAATAGAAGGCACAGAGAATTCTGGAAGAGGCAATCAGTCACAGGTACGGCCACAGGGAGGAGGGAGAAGCCTCAGCTCCATCGCAGGACTTTCCTAACAACAGATTTTTCTCCCTAGGCAGGAGGCTGCAAAATAAAGCACGGTCTCTCCAGCACCAGGGCCCCTACTTCACTGCTGATGGTTTAGTCCTTTCCGCTCAAATGGTTTTGAAAACTGAGAATTTGTATTATCTGCATAGCTAACATCTCCTTCCCTTTTCTTCTCCCTTTCATCTTCGTTTACTCTCTCTGTATTTCTCGTCTTCAATCAGCGAAAGTCATGAGCCAGCTTTAATGCCAGTGTCTTCACACCATCTGCAGGAAGCAGATTACGTGGTACGTACCTACTCAAAATCAGCAGACAGCCTGTCTGGGCAGGAGGAGGGGTTCTGCCTACGTGTCCAAAGAATTTCTGTCCTGCACCCACATTTGGAATCCGTTTAATTCTCTCTTTGTGCATCAGTTTACATTTTATGAATGTTTATGAGTCCTGAACGGGACTCCATCTACATGCTGTGACCCTCCAGGACAGGTGTACCAGTGAATCTTTGTTTCGCTCCGCTGAAAATAACTCTTCCCAAACTACTTGTTAAGGTTTGATCCGCCTGTTAGCAATGATATGCACTGCTGTACTGAAAGATGGCAGCTCTCACAGGGTTCTTCTGCTTCTGGAGCAGATGCATTGCACCGCAAGCAGAGGTCACGCCTGGCTTCTCACTCGTTTGGGAGATATCTCTTCTGCCAAGTCAGCGAAACCTCCTTCCTGCAGGGTCACCGTTAGTTTGTCCCAAGGGTGACATGACTTCTTCACGGCAGTCACTTCCGTGCAACTATCTTCTGCTCAGGAATTTCAGCAGATGAACACAGCATGATATACGCCGGGAAAAAACACTGCAGCCAACAAGGACTTTCCCACATAAATTCACCAAATATCAAAGACTGGTAATTGGTTTGACAGGCCAGGAAACCTTAAGCAGCTTGCCTCCTTGATGATAACTGCACGCATTCAAAGCTATGCAAAATCCAGCACTCCTTGGAAAGTTTCTGGCTCTGGTACTCTCATTCCTGAACGTTGGCATGGGGCTCCTTCCTCTCTCAGAAATGTATGAGTAAGGAACGAAAGCAGAACCGGCTGGGCAAGAAGAAAATATTTGAAAACACCAACCAGAACAACACTGCCAGCTTTACCCACCTACACTCGACTAACCCATTAACTCCGAGCTCCAGCTGAACAACACAGCATCAATTGTTCAAACAACATGGAAGATTATATCCTCCTGGAATAAGAAAAGGGCAGCAAGTAGCTTTTCTAACGATTAAAACAAAGCAACATCTGAAACAAACAAAGATGAGTCCCGGATAACACCATGAAGACCCTCACAGCATTTTCTCTTTGAAGTTTTCCTCTTATTATTACTGAATTTTATCCTTCAGAATATGAATGGGGAGGAAAGCTGCCTCTGTGCACCGCGCTCCCCACTGACGAACGTATAAATGATTCACAGCTGCGTTCAGGAGACAGATCAATTAATCGTTGCAGCTCTCCAGTATTTATATTGGGCATCATTCAAGCAAGCCAGCTCAGAATCGATTACTCGTCGCTTCCAACAGCAGCAGATCCTGTACTTCATTTATATGATTATCTTTGTTGAGAACAGCACGGGTCATCCAGGATGAAGGACCCTTGCTGCAAAGAAGAGTTGTGCTTCATCGCAGGGCACCGACAACTTCCCCGACCACTGGGAAGAGACAGAGCAACTTATTGGGCTGTACAGAGCCCATAACCATGTCTGGAGGACCGGGTGAGAACAGGGCCTTGGCTCACAGCTTGGTGAAGGACAGAGTCTCTGCCTTACACAAACAGAAGGGAAGGAAGGCTCTGCTGAGCCCTCAGGGCTGCCCTGCCCGGCAGCTGTGCCCACTGAGTGTGCAGAGCCACCCACAGGCAGGCAGCTCCCATGGGCTCTGCCTGGGTAGAGGCTTTGCTCTGGATACAGTCAGCAGCATGGAAGCAGCAGACCTGAAGCTTGTTCAAGACCCTCTGAAGATCCTCTGGAGTGAGCACAGGATGAGGCAGGCAGAGAGAGGTACGTGTGGGAGAAGGGGTAAGAGAGGAGCATCACCCGATACAACATCTCTCCTACAGCAACTCTTTCCCAATTAGCTTTTTACCGGTTACAGCTCATGGATAAACCATTTGCCCTGCTCAGGCAGGGCTGTGTCCTGTGCTCCATATCTGCCAAGCAACGCTTGGGCCCGGCCAGCCCAACCCTCTGCAGAGAGGGAAGGTGCCATGCCCGCCAGCCCGCCGTCCCCATGTCGTACCTGTGCTTCCGACAGCATGACATCCTTGATGACGGGCTGCCCGCGGGGCTCGTTGTTTTCCAGCTTCACGTAGGTCACCTGGTAGCCCCGGATCTGCCCGTGCTGCTTGTTGGAGATGGGCAGCTTCCAGCTCACCCGGATGGCTGTTGAATTCACGGACTCCACCTCCACCTTTCGTGGTGGGGCACTGGGCACTGCAACACACACAGGATGGACACTTAGCAGGTGCACACCGCCAGCTCTTCTATCACTGCTACCTTCCCTCCACCTCACTGCAGGGACAGCTGTGCCTCCACAAATCCCCTGCACCTGCCCAGGAGGTCATACTTCATTTCACCACGTGACACAACCCTGACCTAACATCCCAACGCTTCTGCTGCTCCCAGTGGGATAGAGCAGGGCTCCGATACGCAGGAGCACCCGATAGGAGCAACCATACCGGATCAGCCCCATCCGTCCCTCTCTCATCTCCAGCAGTGGGCAGAAGCAAAGCAGAATATAACAGAACACGGCAGCTCAGGGTGCCCTGTGGCAGAGGTGGGGGGTTCTGAAGCTCTCCCTGCATGCTGCCCATCACTGCACGCCTCCTCCTCGCAGATCCCCCTGCGTGCTCCCACCTCAGCCCAGGCTGCACGGCTGGGTGCTGCCCTTTGGGCCCCGGCACAGCCACCAGCTCGAGCACACGCGCTCCTCCCCTGCGACAGCGAGAGGTTAATGAGGGGGAAAAGCACCATCCTAAAACAATAACCCAGAGCTCACAGACAGCGCTCACTGAACTCAGCCAGATAAAGGGGCCTGTGGGGATTGTGACAGCTCTAGGGACTGTATTTCATGCACGGCTAGCTGAATGCTTTTTGATAATAAAATGAAAAATTACACTGCCCAGAAAATATCAATTTTCTTGCAAGGTGAGGCCCGTTTAAAAATGTATTTATACCGTATTTACCATTTGGAAAAATTACCTCCTTATTACTTTTTGCTCTTGCATTGACTGTGACAAAAATGTCAATGCTAAAAAATTAGCCTCTCAGCTGCTCCTGGAAAGCTCCTTCCACCTGAAGCAGCTGCGGGCGGAGGTGTGTGCTCCCTGCACAGCACACCCACGGGGGGACCTGGGCCCAGCTCCTTCCACCCTCCGCTGCCCAGGAAAATCCAGGGGTTTGGAACCCCCCTACGCCCCAATTCTCTGCACAGTAAGGAATAATCGGTATTAGATAATTAGGGATGGATAGCTGACAAGCAGACATAATGAACGTTGCTATTTCGACCAACTAGATGGGGAAGAAACAGCTACCCAGCAGGTAAGCGCAGTTTTTAAGCCGCAGGGCAATTCATTATTTTCCCCAGATGTCCTTCTTAATTGTACATAATTAAATAAAATACAGAAAGGAGGAATGGGGCATTTTAGTGCGACGGGGCCAGCTCAAGGTATGGGAATGGAGTGGGCTGTGCGTGAAGGGTTACCACCTTCTGGCTGGAGCAGCCCATGCTGTAATCTGACTCAGTGCAGTGACCGGGAACAAGCCATGGGGCTTTCCTGTCCTAGCAAGGCATCTGCCCCCACACACAGCTGGGAGCCCAAGCAAACGGCACGATCCTCCCTGAGAACCACAGGGAAGCTGTGTGCCAAGCTCTGCTGGCAGAAGGCGGTTGGCCTTGGCAGGACACAGCGTGGGGACGTTGTGGGGCACGAGAAGAAGTGAGTGTGAGCGGTGCAGTGTTTCGAGGAGCACAGTCTGACTGCGAGGGGGGAAGTTACCCTGTTCTGGGAGGTACATGCTGCGTCCCGCAGCCAAGAGGGCAAAGTTCAATTTGTTTTCAGCATTTCTCATTCATTCCTGGCTATCTACTGAGCATCAGCGTGTCGGAGGGATATGAAATCACTCCTGACAGCTGAGCCGCAGTGTCCAACCACGGTGTCCGAAAACGAACCGAGAAAGCTTGCTGCGACATTTCTGGGGTAGCAGCTTCCCCTGGGCTACAAGTCTGCAGAAGGAGAACTGAAGCAAACAATACAGGCGGCAGGAGACACACAGATGTGTTTGCCAGCCCAGGAATGCAGTCAGTGAGCGTTCCCAGACACCACCTCCAGAGCCACAGAGACGTGGGGGACGGTGGTAGCCCATTTAGGGAAACAGTAGCGTGCCCGGTTCCAATTTGCTACGCTGACTGGGCAAGGCAGAGATCACCCTTTCTTTGCCCGGATGCTGCATCTCTTTCTCCTCCCATTAAATCTGCAGCTTCTGGGGTCAGCATGAAGCCGTGGAAGTTCCTCCTGTCACCCTGAGCTCTGGCACTTTCAAAGGAAATGGCTTAAGTCGTGATGACATAACTGACAGCCTTGCTAATACAAAGCAATTTCTCTTTAAAGCTGTCGTATCCAGTAAAGTGTTCTGTACATGCAATATTCTGGCTCTTGAGCGGAAGAGCAGATTTATATAAGCTGTGGCTTGCCTGGAAGCCAGGGCGGGAAGCAGCTTTCCTGCGCTATCTACAAGTTTCAAATGGATTTCATTTCCCCTTTTTAGTTTGCCGGATTTCAGGTCAACAAGCAAACTTTAAGTCTCACTGATCTCACAACGTGAGAGCAGCCTTTGGCTGGGAGAACCCACGCTACAGAAAAAGGAAGCCAAACACGCAAAGCACCGTAACGCCTGGAGCTCCCAGCAGCCATCAGCCCTGCTCAAGAAAGCACTCCCCGTGCTACATCCCCCACTGCCTTTCCCCTCCTTGTGAGCTGCTCATCTAGGGGAGCACCGGTTACCCCACGCTGGTAGCTGAAGGAGCTGCTGGGTAACACCTACCATCCTCATCAGTGCGCACGTGCACGGGGATGCTCTCCGGTCCTGGCCCCACATCGGTGTGAGCCCTTACCCACACCTTGTACTCGGTCCATTTCTCCAGGTCCTTGATCTCCCAGCTGGAGTGCTCCCGTCCAATGCCATCCACCACATGCTTGGTGCTGTCATCTCCTTCCACTGCCTGGTACGCAATGGAGTACTGGGTGATGACCCCATTGCGGCTCTGTGCAGGCGGTGGCACCCAACTTACCCGGATGGTAGTGGAGCTGGTGCTTACACACTCGACTTCTTGGGGTGGGGCAGAAGGGGCTGGGGATAAATAAATGAAGGAAGTGGGGAGATGAAGGGAAATGAGTGGAAGGACAAACCAAAATGCACAGGGAACTTTTACCCAGCCAACTGAGCACTGGACATACATGTGGAAATGCAGCCAGTAGGTTCCTGGGCTACCACCTGCCTTTCTCTCAGATCATCAGAGATGGCACTAGGAGCAATTTGGATTTGAAAACCTGATGAGCAGCATGGAGACAGAAGGGCTCTTCTGCACCAGAAAACACCTCCTCCCCATGCTGTTCTGGATGCTGACTTTCCCAAAGATGGCAAGTGACAATAAAGGAAGAGAGAGAGATTGGTAAGGAGAATGAATGAAGATGTTTTCAGTGCAGATCCGAAGCAGATGGAAACCAGAAGAGGTAGGAAGCTACAGAAGGCAAGAATGGCAGAAGGAGAAGCTCACACACCAGACTGCACGAAAGCCTGCTCTAGACAAGTGAAGGAAACAACAGAGGGCAGGGAAGGAAGGCAGGTGACTGAGGCTGGCTGGCAGCGTTCAGCCGTCAGTGGTGAGCAGCACCTTGCCCAAATGGGAGCCAGGCACTAGGCAGAAACAGGGGATAACATGGCTGTGCTGCTTTGTACAGGTGCTGTACTTGGGCCTGAGTGCTCCATGCCTGCCACGTTGGTCACCTGCCGCAGCAGCTTGCTGGCCTGTGCAGCTGCACAGGGGAAGGTAGGCAGGTCCTGTCTCCTCACAGGTGAAAAGCCACTTGCACTTTGAAATAACTTCCGAGCCCCAGCAGTGCTAACTGGTCTCAGTGGGAGGAACGGGCGCTGGGTGGTGGGTGCATCTCAGTCCGCTCCACATGGCACTGTTGGTGGCAAGAAAGGGACTAGGAAAGGAGATAACAACTTACAGTGATGGCAATAGTTCTGTGCTTGGATGTTTCTCACAAGGGCAGACGCCTGGAGAATGGAGGGAGCCCCTCTGGCTAGGGAAGTGATGAGAGAGATGGGTGCATCCCTGGGTGCTTGCACAGGAAATGAGCCCTAAGCAGAGGGCATGGCACCACCACCAAAACGTGTGCACAGACACTGTAAGACAGTTAAGCTGTCTGGCCAAGCAGTAAGGGAGTACAAAGCATGTCTACTTTGCCATAGTGGGTGAAAGGCTGCTTCCAATTTCTCACTACGCCCAGAAATCTATATATGCAGAAAGAGAAGCTCCCCATGCTGAAGTCCTTTAAGTCACCTGTGCACCAGAGCTTGCCTCTTTGGGGCACGGGGACAGCCTGCATCCTCACGGGTGAACACAACCTGTGTCACCCCACACAGCAAGGAACCTCAGATAATGATTGCGCCTAGACACAGGATGGAAGCAAATGGAGATCTGGGAAGGCTGGGGACAGCAGGACATCTCAGCGCCACTGGTGACCTCTGCTTGCTGGGAACAAGGCCTGCGTGGGGCAGCTGCAGGCTGCACATAACCCTCAGCGTCTACTTCTGTGCTCAGGGAGCAGGATGCATCCCTGGTGCCTGGGAAGAGGAACATGGAGGGAGAGCAGGCAGCAAAGAGACGGTGCCTGGGCAGAGGTGTGCTGCTGCTATGGGCTGCACTGCAGGGAAGAGAAACCACAGCAATGTGTGGAAGCAAGAAACTGCCTCCATGAGTGTGGAAGAGTGGGAATGGCCCTGCCATCTGGTGTACTCGAAGGGAGTAGAACATGAATCCTCACACACTTTTAGTTAATTGAGCAGAGAAGTAGCAAGAGAGTAGGAAGACACAGTCCTGAAGCAACAGCAAGAGTGAATTCAGAGAAAGACACAGATCCTGCTGGCATCCCTCAGAGGGGCAGTTGAGACATAAGGAGCTTGGCAAGCCTACGCCACTGTTTGCACAGAGGCAAAGCCTTTTGCTGCAGGCTTGCTCTGGCTTTGGACCTCCACGGAGTCCTTCAGGAGGCAGCAGTGAGCTCCTTCTCCAAAGACAGCTTTGGCTGGCAGCATGGGCAGGTCAAATGTCGGCTGTTGACTGGGTAAGAGTCACACACATGATGTACAAACTCAGATTACCACTTAAAGAAAGCAAAATAAAACTTGGTAACACAAGCAGGATCAACTTAAACTGCACAGGGAGTGAAAGTGTCCAACCCAGGGTCAGCCAAGAGCAGACTGGGCAGCCAGCACACACCCACACACCCACACACACCATGCACACAGCTGCTTTCTCCCAGCTGCTCCAACCGGCCTCCCCCGCTGGCCTACAGCAGCTCTGTGTGCCCACCCAGCCCACCTACTCCTCACGCTAGGGAACAGGCAGAGCCTCAAGATCCACCTTCATATTTCAAGTGGGAACAGCATTTTAATGGTGAGGCCTGATGGGCGCAGAGCTGACGCTCCTCTCCCACATCACGCTATTTGCCTGAGGTGCTGCAGGCTCCAGGAGAACTCCTCCCCCTCCGTGTTCCTCAACTCCTCACAGAAGTGCTGCTTGTACTTTTTGCAGGGGCCCAGCAGCTAAGCAAGCGGCTTAACAGGAAAGACGGCCCAGGAGGCAGCTGTCTGTCAGGGCCTGGGGTCTGAGCTGTGCTGCTGGAAGGGTGCGGAGGGGCTCTGAATCCCTCTGGTCTCCCACAACAAGCTTCCCTGCCGTTCCTAAGCAGGAATGCCACGAGAAAAGCCCAGCAGCAGCAATACAGACACCTTTCTACATCCCATTAGTGACTCATTAGCAATGATGTGCCTCCTGCCTTACCCCGTGACTGGCTTGTCAGGGCCAGGAATAGAGCCTGAAGACAGGCTCTTTGGCTGCTCCTGCCGTTTGTGTCCCACCTGAACATGTCATCCTCTGAGATCTAACAGCTTTTCTCAGGGCGGCCAGATGGAAGAGTGCAGGAAGGAGGCCAGTTCATAGCTGGGAGCAACAGTCTTTCTAGATTAATATGTTTTACGTCCATAGGGGACCGATCCAACCATGTAACACAAGGTGTTGTTAAGTGCAGACCAAAGAACCCCTGACTAGAAGTCGTGTGCCGTGCACACAACTTCTGCTGAGCTAAAGCAAAGCCTTCTGAAAGACCTATTTGACTTTGAGACCCTCAGTATGTAAAAATCCACTCTGCCCTGGGACTGCTCAGCCAGTGGTCTGTGAGTCCCACTGGGGACTCAGTTTGGATGAGTTTATCCAAACTCCATGTTTGGATAAACTAGGCAACTCTTTGGGTCGTCAATGTAAGGAAGGTTTCACTGGCAAACCCAAGTTATTCCTGTGGGTTTTGGCTGAATCTTTTCCAAGCTGTCCCCATTACAGAACAGATGAAGAAGCAGTGAGCTACTGCTCCACTGGCCAGTGAGGTGACAACCTCAAAAGGAGACCACTGGGAGAACCCCTGTGAGCAGCCAGCACATGGAGTAGTAGATCATGGGAAGATATCTGCTTTGAGGCGATCACAAAGGAAAGGCTTCTCTTTCTTGGACTGTTGTGAGACTGAAGGACTCATTTACACACAGAGCTGTCTCTCATTAAGTGTGTTCAAGGATAAGAGCATCCACTGATGAAATTAAGTGGCACAAGAGTTGCTTTAGCCTTTGCCTATCAATACAAAGGCTATCTGAAATAGGTGCACAAATCCCCATACTCAGAACTTGTTCTCAGAGTTTAAGGAGCTATAACTGCTTGACTTGAACTGCTCTCCTTTTTCATACCTGTCTATCTTGCAGCACCGAGACACCATTAGCTCACTTAAGGGGGTGGAGGGAACCTTGCGACTGATATATTAATGAAGTTGAGCTTCCCTCAAAGAGAAGGTCGTTCCAATAGCGAGCAGAGCTGCTCTTCCCTGCCTGAGCTCCCTTTCTAATGGCCGTCTCAGGCTCACCGCCGCTGTGCATGCAGGCACCCTCCCTGTAGGGAAGGCTGTCTGCCTTTGCCAACTGCTCACCCCACATGGCTAGCAAATCCCAGACAGACGGTGAAAACGGAAATGTCTTTTTTCCCCTTTTTAATGCTCTTTGCATAATGGCAAGCCCAAAAATCGTTAGTGAAAACGAGCTTATCGCAGGGCCCTTTGATAGCCCTAATCTGCTTATGCGCTGCACTTTGAGCTGCCAATCAGAGCAATGCGAACTCCGGCTCTGTGATCACATGGGGGAGAGAGAGGATGAAAGTGATATTGCCTGGGTCACTTCATTATCTAGCCTCCCTATTAACTCTGCTGCAGCTTGTTTTGGTTTCCCCTAGTGCTGCAGTCCCAGAAGCAGCAGTCTCATTTGCTCACACAAACCAGGCAGAAAGCTACCTTCCCAAAGTCCTCCAGCTGCCTCACAGCCACAGGCACATCTGGCCTCAAAGGACGCTTCACCTTGCTATGGAGTGTATGGACCACAGGATGAGTCCTGCAGAAGCAAGGCAGCCGGAATGAGGAGTGAAGGGGTGGAAAACCTACGGTTTGGGGACAGCCATATTTAGAGCCAGCCAAGCACCCGTATGCTGCCTGTCCAGACAGCTTGCCCGCATGGGAGTAAATTCACAGAGATGCACAAGCCCACTCAAATCAATCTCTCCAAAGCAATTTCCCAGTCTGCTTCACTCCTCCATCAGTTTTTATGAATCTACCCTCAGGGAAAGACAGCATGATCAAAGGGACACAAAGGAAGAACTTACCACTTGGGTGCACCCCCTCTGCCAAAGAGCCCTGATCCAAAACTTCAGCTGACTTTCCCCAATACACCCTTTAGCAAACTGCATGTCAGCAGCCCTGCAGTCACAACAGGGCGGAGGCACTGAGCTGCTCCATGCCCAGATGATGGGAACTGAACTGCTTTTACTTTGTCTTCAGTACTGCAGTGTGAGACACTTACTGGATTGGGCAGTTCTGGCTTCCACGGTTGGGGTGTAGACTCCTACCCCCAGCTCAGAGTGGGCACCCAGCCGGAACCTGTACAGGGTGTCTGGTTTGAGACCTTCCACAGCATACGAGGAGGTTGGGTCAAACTCCACCTTTTGCTGCAAAATGAAGGGAAAACACAGGTTATTTGGTGGAGGTGGAGAAGAAATAAAAGCTGATGCTCAGCTTCAGCACCAAGGAGACCAGCAGCCCCATCACCCATCCTGGCCCACAAAAAGTCGCAGCCGTGCTACCTAACCTGCTGCAGTCCTGCAGGACTCCAAAGCGTTGAGCTTTCTAGGTGATATACAAGGACTCTGCAGGGAAGCGGATCTCTCCCACCACTGGGCTACTCTGCTTAAAGACTAGACCTCACTCAGTGCATGACAGCTTTGTGGGAATGCTGTCTCTAACTACAGGGTTCAGACAGGGGGCACAGGACACTGGAATTTGTTTCTTTCCAACACACGGTGTCTGCCTGTGAAACAGGGCGAAGCCCTCATCCATGAGCACTCAGGACCTTCAATGAACCTCAACAGCGCTGACAAAAGGCTGGTTTTGCTGACACTTCACCCAGCGAACAGTATTTCTTGTAGCTCCCCTGCCACTATAAATCCAAGAGAATGGGAGAGGACCACAGGACACTGTGATATGGCCATGGAACAGTTCTCACTGTGTTGTCCTGATGGCAGTGCTAATTTTGATTTATGCAGAGCAAGACAGTAAACGTGGAAGTGCTCTCTAGGCCAGCCTCATTCTGCTACTGAGATGCTCTGGAGAGTCCAGGAGCTACAGACAGATTTTGAAGGCCATTTCAGACCCACGTGGATGTCCCACTGGCCCACATAAGCATTTAAAGACATCAACAGTACAGATACATCAGGGAGGATGCCAATAAATTTTGGTGCTCCTCCAGTCCCAAGCTACTACTAGTTGCTTTGCTGGGGATCAACATGCACTGCTGAGACCACTTACACAGGAGCCAGACAGAGGCTGCTGGACCCTACCGCATGCCTATGGGACAGAAGAAACATTGTGATTAAGTAGTCCCATTGTCATACCAGCACAAGCGGCTGAACTGTGATGTTTGGTCCTAAGTGCTGCAGGAGCAGAGACAGGGCTCTCACCTGAACACCGTCCTCTCCTTCCCAGTACAGCAGCTCATATTTGGTAATGCGTTCCTGAGAGGCAGGCAGCCACGTCAGCAGGATGCGGGTATCAGACTCTGCCTCTGCCTGGAAGTCAGCTGGCTGGGCAGGAACTGGGGACAAAACACATGGTTAGTGCCAGGGGACAGATGCAGGGAAAGAAGTTGAGATGCTTTACAGAGTCTGTGTTTCACCTCGGGAGGATTCTCTCACTCCTGCTGGACTCCCCTTCTTCCATCTCCTCAGTACCTAGAATATCCTGGCCAACAATCAATCACCTCTGGAACCCAGGCAGGTGACAATGAGACTTGCTTACTGCAAGACCCTGACTCTGCATCTCCAATTCTTACTTCCATATGTGGACTCATACCCCAGTATAGTTATACAGGTGCCAACGTACACATCCAGGGCCTCACGTCACATTTTCAGCCATCATATTCCAGACAAATGATTGGGCTGTGTTACTTGCACAGGGATTGAGACCAGCTCTCCAGGACCATCTGACAGCTGGGGGGCAGGGGTGACACTGTGACAAGCAACCATTTGAGCATCAACTGCAGTTGTGACGTCTGGTGCAGATCAGACACGCAGCTGAGCTGCACACCACTGTGGTAGGCACAAAGCTGCGGCACCCCACACCATACGTACCTCCTTGCTGCGTTTTGACCTGGATGATGTCTGAGGGCGGCCCGTCGCCCACCGAAGTGAAGGCCAGGACACGGATGCTGTATGTGGTCCCTGTGATGAGGCTCCCAACAGTGGTGAGATGGCTGTCGTCGGTGTTGTGCTTTTGCCACATGCTCAAAGGCAGATGCGAGTCGGTGGTGTAGTAAACGCGGTACCCTCGGATCTGTCCATTTGGCTCCTCTGGTTGCTCCCACTGGACCAGCATGGTGCTGGCACTCAGCATTCGCGCCTGGACTTTGAGGGGTGGACTTGAAGGAGCTTGCTCTCCTGTCCGGGCCTCGACCAGCTCGCTGGGGGGACCCCTGCCAATGTTATTGACTGCAATGACCCGGAACTCGTACTCCGAGAAGGGACTGAGCCCACCTATGCTATAGCGGGTTGTCGCCACACCGTCCACCTCCTGGAACTGACCCTCTAAGGATTTGGGCTTGTACTGGATGACGTAATATGAAATGGGGTCGGAGTTGCCCGAATCCCAGGTGAGGGTCACGCTGGTAGCTGTCGTTTCAGTCACTAATGGCTCCGTTGGAGGTTTTGGCAGCGCTGCAATTGGAAGGCAGAGAGGTGTGATTTAAATAATTTAGTCAGCTCAAACCCTGCAATGTGCACGGGGATAAAAATGGAGCTGCCACCTCCCATTAACATTCTTCTTTAAAAGGCAGAAATCATTTCATACTCTAGAACATGCATTTTTATATTACCATATATTGCTTGAAGTGGTTCTTAATGGAAGGATAAACAGAGCAATCATGTTATTAGACGTGCTTGACGCACTTACCAGCAGCAGGCTAAATAAAGGTAATTCAACGGGGATGCAGGAATGTTTCTGTCATGGGGGTTCAGCTGGCAGCGGGAAGGTGCTTGCTGGGCTGGGCTGGCCCCAGAAACCAGGTTTACAGCTGATTTACAATGGGATACTGTAAAGCAATCAGTGCACCGCAAATAATCTGGAGCCATGCTGCTTCCACAGAGACGGCATCCTAGGCCATAGGGAGTTCATGGACAATGCTGTTAGATGGGTTGATGGGGAATGCCTTGCAAGTATTATGGTATATGCAGGAGGGATGCAGCCAGAGAAATCATCGACTTGCACGTCCACTGTTTGACTGGGTGGTGTGTCAAACTGCAACCAGACAACAACCCGTTACACAAGAACCCTGTGACACTGACATCTATGAAGCGTTAATGAGAATGCAGCTACTGCAAGCAAACATTTCCAGATTTGCCATTTTAGCAAAAGAACAAAGAAAGAAAGTGTGTGCAAGATTTGCAGAGTACACAAATACTTTAAGACAATGAGTGAATTAAAGTCTACAGTAAGTTTAAACCTCCTACGATCTACTCTAGTTAAAGTCATTAGTGACTTGTAATGTAGCTGCGCACAAGGTGGAACTAGAAAAGACGCTCAGCTCAAATAAAGACTCCCAAGTACTTCATTTTCTGGCAGAACCATCAGGTTTCCAGGTTCCAGGTGGCTCAGCAGAGGGGAGCAGGCTCAGGAGCATGCTGGGGAAGGATGCCATTTCCAGTGCTACTGCAACTCAAGCACTGAGAAAATCAGTGAGGGCTGAGCTAGCATAGGAGGCAGGGATGTGCAACCCACAAAAGGATCCATCGTTACCCATGGAGGGCAGATGCATCTCACCCAATGTTACAGCCTGAAGCATCAAGGAATTGGCAGCCTCCCTCAGGTTTTGGAGTGCCGTGAGAGTGGCTCTTGCCAGCTCTTGGGTGTGCAGCCTTGCATGTCTGGTGCCTTGGATGCACTCACTGAAATCAATGCTGTGTCATCTTGCTTCTCCCATATGCCCTGCAAATGTCTACTTCCCAACAAGCACAGGAGAAGCAACACAGTGTGAAGGAGCTGGAGACAAAGGCAGCAAGGTGTCCAGAATGAAGGTGCAGATCAAGATAGAGAAACCAGGAGGAAGACAAGGGGTTAAAGTTGCTAAGCAGAGCCTTCCCAGGAACAAAGGGGTAAATACTGGGAACCATCAGTGCAGTGAAGCAGTCCCCACCAAGTAGCGGGCACTGTGAGTGAAGGGAGCAATGTGTGGCTGAGGTTAAAAGCATCCACTGACTAGCACCAGGGAAAGAGAATTTGCTGTTCATCATCAGGTCAGAGAGGGCTAAGTTTCAATTTTGCGATTTGTTCAAGCAGGGACTCGGTGCTAAAGGTGGCTACAGTGCAGGAGGGGGCCCATGAGACCACACAGACTCAAAGGATGACACATCTGTAGAAATCCAAGCTACGTATCAGCTGCAAGGAGGAGAGGGATAGTATGAATCTGTTTGGCCCTAGATGGGAAAGACAGGACACGTACTTCAGCCTCCCTGTAGGGAGCTGTCTGGGCAGGCTGCCCTGTCCCCAGTGGTCAGCATGCATCAGTACTGTTCCCTGTGCTACAGGAAGCATGTCTTAAGGACTTAAGAAAAAGAGGCAAACAGGCAGAGCAGTAAGGGAAGAAAGAAACTGACAGAGAAAGAAAATTGCTCGCTCTGGCAAGGCCTACAGGAAGGTGTGTTGTGACTACTGATAGGAATAGAGGGAATGGCTTCAAGCTGCGCCAGGGAAGATTCAGGCTGGATGTTAGGAAACAGTACTACTCTGAAAGGGTGGTCAGGCACTGGAATGGGCTGCCCAGAGAGGTGGTGGAGTCACTGACCCTGGTGGTGTTCAAAGAGCGTTTGGATGTTGTGTTGAGGGACGTGGTTTAGCGAGAACCATTGGTGAAGGGCGAATGGTTGGACTGGGTGATCCTGGGGGTCTTTTCCAACCTTAGCGATTCTATGATTGTATGATAAGGTCACGCTGGTGGGGCTGACCTCCTTGTCCTGCCCTTACCGCAACAAGGAAAGGAAATATTTGTGCAAATGGCTCTCTGGATGCAGATTTCCACAGTCACCCACACCAAGCAGCTCCTGCAGCTGCAGGCACGAGTCAGAAACCACTGGGTTGAGCACAGCCCCAGGGAGGCTCCCCTGTGAGATAGCAGGACACAGCGTGGCACAAGCCACAAACAGAAAGAGAAGAAAAGGCCTCAAAGCCCAAATACTAACATACTGCCGGTGGAAAAAAAAACCCAAAGTTGTGTGTTTGGGAACTTCCCTTGAAAGGTGGAAAACTCATAAGAAACTGCAGTCAGTTGGCTGTGCCCAAAAGCATTCGAGAGAAGGGTGATATCTTCGAAACCCAAGTGAAAGGAATAACTCTACCTTTGATAGTGATCTGGGCCGTTGCTTCGATCATGCCGAGGGAAGAGATGGCCACACAGGTGTAGTTGGCGGACTGCATGATGTTGTTCAGCTCCAGCACGTTCCTGCCGACGGGCATCTCATCCTCTTTGGTCAGCTCCTCCACGCCAGCCATCCACTTCACGTAGGGCATCGGGGCACCTACCGCCACGCACGTGAGGTTCACGCTCCCTCCAGGCATCACCTCGTGGTTGCTCGGAGGGATTGAGAATCGAGGAGCAACACGCCGCACTGAAACAAGGAGGAGACAGCTAGTAGGGCACGGAACCAGCAGGGAGCGCTCAGTTGCACTGTAGGGGCACACAAGGGGGACTCAGGAGTTTTGCCTGTCTATCCCTCAGGACAGATAAAACCGAGTGCAAAAGCTGTACACTGCTTCATCAAATTGTGCATGCTTTGCTCTCCTTCCTCAGTCACTGGTGTCTTATTAGAACTCGTTATGGGATGGCTCAGTCCACTCTCTCCACACATGGCATTCTTAAATCGTATCACTAATGTGAAACATTCCTCCATTTAAATTACGTCCCTCTAATTAGAGAGCAAGCACAAATGCCAGTCACACACTCTCTCTGTGCAGGACCCACCAAAGCTCTGCAGAATGGCATTACCTGCTCCATTTATTAGCTCTAAAGTAAAGCAACCCGTCCCCTAAACCTCACAGGGTTTGGGCAGAGGCAGCAGAAGGGCTTCGTTCTGAATTAGCACATGTGTGCTGCTAAATAAAATATAATTCCTTTCAAAATGTAACTCAGGTTCTACCTTGGCTCAGAAAAAACAGTCACCAGAGCTGCATGACATTGTCAGGGTCTGAACAGATCACCTTGCTGGGCAGGAGAGAACTAATCCTGACAGATGTGAGTTCATATCCATTTTGACAGAAGGGAGCCGGGCTGGCAGAACCATCCCAACCTCTGTGGCAGTGCTTTGGGAGATGTATTCCTCCTTATTTCACTGCACAGCTTCTCTTCATATCAATCCCTTGCTAGGTATTTCACTGGTATTTCATTCAAGACTTATTTGTAAGCAACTCTCAGCTACAATAAAGCTCTAAAGCTGCCTGCCATACGCATTCCCGTCAGGAAAATGACACTGAGAAATGAGGCCCCTTCTTCAGGGTTAGTGTTATGGGGCAATTTAAGCAAAGGTAGAGAAACCACCGTGCTCGGTAAATCTTTTGTCTCCTCTGTGCAAGCTCGCTTTTAGACTGCAGTTTAAAAAGGGAAACTGCTCCAACGTGTCCTGCCCAGCACTCTGCTCTGCTCGAGCCTCCTCTGCCAAACGGTGGCCCTGACGGAGGGCTGCTGCCCGCTGGGCCGGCTCTGGAGGGGCCTTTCCCTGCTGTTCCGCTCCTCCAGTGAGGTCAGCCGAGCGCTGGTGGAAGGCAGATGCGAGGCAATGCACTGCTGGCCCCGAGGGCTCAGCTCTGCCGGCTCAGACCCATCATTTCTCTGTGGAAGAGGCTGCTGCCAGCCCGGCGAGCCATGTAGGACGCCGTGCCACTTGCCGAGCTGACTGTCCCCAAATCTAACCTCACTAGCTCTCCCTTTGATGATTCATCCCCAAACCAACAGGCTTGTAAAAACAGACTCAAGACGAAACCCCCACACTAGTATGAACAACAGTGCTGAAACTTCGTGATAAATTAGACAGTGCTGTCAACATTGTGTGTGTACTACACATCGTCTCGGTGACAAAACAGGGCTCATTAGCTCCTTCCCAGCCAAGGGAAGGATACTTGCTTTTCTTGTCGTATTTTTTTTTTAATGTCTAAATCCAAAGTCTTGCTGGTTGTTTCTTTTAATCAATTATTAAATCTGAAATCAATGGCTACATGAGTGATCGCCAGTGAGGCGTTACCTGACTGACGGGGCAGCGCTCCCCAAATGAGACAGAACTGAAAGCGTACTCAGGCGCTACCCAGTCATGAGAATACAGAGTTAACCTGATGGACATGGCGATGGTTTAACATGATGGCGTGTATTTCCAACCAAAGCATCCCAGCACTGTTCGTTAAGAGTCAGCTCTCACTTTCCAATGAACATGGCGTCGAATTATTTCAGCTGTTCAAATTCCGTCCCCATCCAAGGACCACAACCACCCCCCACCGTGCTGTACGAACACACAAATAAGAGCAAACTTTGAGGACAAAGCCAGAGGTGCACACGGGGCGCTCATGCACATGCACCAGGCAAGCAGGCGCCAGAGGCCACAGGAGTCAGAGAGAAAGCAGCACTACAGATATGCAGGGACAGTGCAGAGTAACTCACGTGCAGAGGTCGGAGGTCATGCAGGAAGGCTAGAGGCCAGCTTACACCAGCAGGTTTTGTCTCCCATCCCTGTGAGACCAAAGGCAGCACACCCCACATGGGCTCTCAGAACCCTCCTGGGGACACGCTGAGTCCCATCAGTGCCGTGTCCTCCTGCACTGGCAGAAGTGTGTCCAGAGGGAGGGACGGGCTCTGCTGGCCTCCCATCCTCACAGGGGGATGAATGGTAGCTCCTCATCCCAGCCAGTATGGAGGGAGAGGGGAGATGCTGTCAGTTAGCAATAGTGAGAGCTGGCAGAGCTCACGCAGCAGCTTGCAGAGCACCGTCAACACATTCCTCTGGCTCAAGCCAGTGCTTTAAGTCTCTTGCTTTTCCAGCACAGGAGTCTGGTAATAATTTAAATTAGTATAACCCCTCAAATGGCAGCGTTCTTCAGAATTTCTGTCCAATTTACAAGTCAAATCTATGGGCAAGCAAAACCCGTGATGCCACCTTAAAGGCTGCTGGAAATTTTGTTGTTCTTCATTTACTGCAGCAATGAAATTTCCCTTCTAATTAAGATTTTCTTGACAAGAATTTACAATTTTATTTCTATTTTTTTCATCTTCTTTTTGGATCAGGATCTGAGGAGGAGGACTGGAGGCTTTGCAAGAACAGCACTGGGAAAATTACTGTGAATATTAGAGCAATTTCAATGGACAGTAGCATAACTCAGAGGTTTGGTTAAACCAGCAGACTGTCAAAAATGTGATTCGTTGTCATTCACCCCAAGAACAGGCGGCGTGAGGGCTCTGTGCTGCCGTGCTGTGCAGACAGTGCTCCCAGGGAAGCAAAGTGGAACCCTGAGTGGTGAGCAGCGCTGTGCAACCTGAGCCCATGCCCGGATCCCAGAGGGCAGGGAGGAAGGATGGCAAGGAGATGGGGTCCTGCTCGCTGGGGGCGGTGCAGTGGGGATGGAGTGCAGCAGGCAACACGTTGGCCTCAAAGGTTGAGACTGAGAAACGTTAATAATTCAGCATGCATTAACATGCACACTCCTCGCCTTGAGAGCAAAGAGCACCAATCGATTGCCCGGCTCCTTTCACCACCGGAGCGGCTGCTTCCTAAGATCTCAGGTTCCCTTTGAGGGTGACGTTACCCCCCCAGGGAGCCAGGAACCCCCTCCTTGCTGCTGTCTGCAAGGAGCGGAGGCTCTGAGCTCTGGACACAAGTGGTCAAGGCTCTCAGGCTGGTGCTGTCAGCCCCTGTGGCATGCTGAGACACTGCTGGCATACGGCAAGGAAACACAGCAGCACCAGGAAGGCATGCCCATGCTTCTGAAACAGCACGATGCTGCTAGGGAAGGGGAAACCAGGCTGCTTCTCCCTGCTGGCTGTCTTGGCCACAGTGGAGCTGAGCAAATGACAGTGCTAACACCCCTGACTCCAGCTTGCAGAGGTGCGTGGCACTGATGTTCCCTCCCCTCTGCTCCTCCTCTGCCCCACGGAGAAGCCACCTGAGGTCTGCTCTAAAAGAGGGCTGGGCGAGCAGGATGATGCACGGTGCACAGTGCTCTCAGCCCAGCCACGCTTCCACCTTGCCCCAAACTCCCGCTCTCCTCAGCACCGCCTCCTCCAAGTTGGGAAGGAGTGAATTTAGGAGATATCCTCAACCACGATCGTAAGTCTCCACGGTTTACTCATCTGTAGACACCTCTCATCTCTCCCTAGTGCCATCATTTTAAGGAAGGACTTCAAATGGAAAGGCGGTTGTTGGTGTCTCACAATCTATTGACAGAATCAACAGCAGGAGAGGAAAAATTGGAACCAGAAAAAATGCATTTACAGTCTAATCTTGTGCTCAAACAATGCTGTACTATTTATGCTCCCAATGCATCCTTGAGTGCTGACATTTTATAGACAATTTCCAAAACAGGGCCTTGCCATTTTTGGATTATATTTCAGCTATAACTTTTAGGTCTAATTATTTGCGCTGACAACCACATATAAAAGAGGATATATCATTACAGTGGTGCAGCACTGGAGACACATCAGCATTCAGCATACTGACATACTAATAGCAAAGTAAGGGAGAGCAAGATTGTGGAGCTGTGCAATTTGCATTCACTCTCTGAAATTTCTCTGATGAAAATAACACAACATTAAGGAGGAGAAGAAGAGAAAGGATCCACTGTATCAAGATAAAATAACTCGTTAATAAATAACCTTGTAGCACTCACAGAGCAATAATTAAACGCATGGGTGAGCAGTACACAGCTTTAAGTAAAGCTAAAAAAACCCAAGATGTAATTATCAGCGCCAAACAAATTATAAGTACGGCAAATCCCACTGGAATATTTAGAAACTGATTTCTGGCTTCACATTAAATATTTGCGCACCTGGCTATTTTTGGTGGGGTGGGAAGGAGGGGCCGACACAAGGAATGGGAAATTACCTGCTCCTGCTGGCTTACATCCATTCTCAGCTGCCTCCCCTCCGCTGAAGCGTGTGGCCAAACCATTCGGTGCCCTCTCAGAGCTTTGTTCTCCTGAGGCGCCTGAGCCGTCACAGCGGTGCTCCAAACGCACTGAAATCTGGGAGGCTTTAGGCTTTGGTTTTAATTTCTTCCCTTTTCCTCCCTGCTCTCGTTTTCCATCGTTGTCTTGGGCCCAGGTAATTTTATCCTCCGTGAAATCTATTTTTAGTTGGTAAACAACAAGGGCCCCGTGTCTCTGTACAATCTAAATGAGAACACGTCCCAGGCAGTGAAGGCAGCGTAGTGGAACAACTGCTATGACAACTTGTTAAAACTTGTTCCAGTGATGATTGTAAGATCAAGTCACACAGCTGCCTGATGGCACGTGTGAGGGGAGCCAGGGTGTCCCACCGTTGCTACCTAGGAGCAGCCCTGGGACACACGGCCATTATGAGCATCCCTCTCCTCCAGCACGTGTGGATGGACCCGCACGGCACCTCGGTGAGCGAGATATCTCTTGAGCTCCTCTGCAGGCCACCAAGGGCCTCCCTGGGCCATCCCAGAACGGCTGAGGCTGCTCCTGAGTTCCCTGCTCTCCTGCCAGCAAAAGCAAGACCCAACCCCAGGGATGAGAAGAGAGGAAACACTGCCCTGGCACCACTCACACAAAGGGCCCTTGGCCAACACGGAGAACTGCCTGCGTGGGGACAGCAGGAGGGCAGTTGGAGAAGCAGGTCCTTCTCCAGCTGAGACCAAAACCAAGTTTTACTCCCTCTGAGAAAGTCAAAGCTATTGAAGCCACATGAGGAAATGAGGGACCTGCTCCCCCTGGTAGCTTGTGGAGGGCTGCAGCTACTCTGACCCTACTTCTAAAGTCTGCTCTTGATCTCTGGCCAGAAAGCAGCAGCAGTTTAGAGGTATCAGGTGGGCACCTAGCAGAGCTACTGGGTTAGAGAGGGACCCCACACACAGCAGCATGCACTTACTCCCACCCCACCTTTGAAAAAAACCATCCTGGCTGGTATTTGCATGGGAAATGTATTCTGTGCATTTTAAAACTCAAGCAACAAAGACATGCAAGCAACGTATCAACGCCATCACCAGAGTCACAGCAAACGGTAAGCAGATTTCATCAGGCACACTGTGGCCGTGCCTGGAAGGGAGCCAGAGTCTGCAGGGCCCCCTCCCCTTTTGGGGATGGCTCTCCTCTCCCTACTGGAAAAGTCCCATCTGACGTGGCGTACTGTAGATGGATAAGAAGTGAAAAGGACCAACCTTCTCGCTGATCTGAGAGATGAAAGTTTGTTTTGTTTGATGGCAGAGTGCGATGAAGATGAGGAGGGAATAAAAAAAGACAAGGAAAAACACAGAGAGTAAAAACAGGCCAAGCTTCATCTGTCCGCACACCACTGAAACGACAAGACAAGACTACAGAGGTCAGCCACGACTTCCCACCGTGCACACAGGCCGCTCCGTGCCGGGGACAGGAGCGAGCCGCTCTCGCACCGCTCTGGCCCGGAGCAGGGCCGGCCCCTGTGCCCCACTGCCAGCCCGGGGCGGAGGGACCCACGCGTACTCACGTGGAGGGGAGCTTCGGGGCGGCCCCGTGCTGGGCCAGGTGCTGGAAGCACAGACACGTGCAAAACACACACAGCAAGGGACTCCAGCCATCACACGGACGGACACGCTCCCACGCACCCACTCCGGCTATAAAGACGATGGCAAAGGCACTTTAAACCCATTGACCACACACTAGGAGAAGCATATACGCGTCGATCCGAATTTTATCAAGTGTGAAAGAAAAGCTCCGAGCGGTGGATGGAAAATCTTCTACCATGAAGAGCTGCTCCCGCTCTCCAAGCAAAGAGCTACGTGTAGCACAGAGAGATTAGGCAAGTGACGGGCATGCGCAGGCTCGGCTGGGCTCACTTTCGGGGGAGCCTCATTGGTACCCTTTGCTGCGAGTGAGAGACAGACAAGAAATCAGAAGGACAAAGACAGCCAGAGAGAATTGAGCAGCTCCCAGTTTTTGTTCCTGCGGGAGAGACAGTAGAAGGTTAGTTGCATTTTCCTCATCGACAAAGGAGATCTTATTTCTCTAGCAGGAGTGACCTCACTCCGACTACGGATCTATGGCGTATCAGGTGTAATTGAACCCTCGCTGAGAGAATACAGAAGTGGATTTGATAGTTAAAGACTGCTTATGAGTCACATTTCTGATGGGGGAAGGAGGAGGTGGGGGGAGGAATTTGCTTTCCAGCAGAAACGCTGCGAATTAGAGGACAGCATGTGGCATCATCCAGCGCACAGGACAGCCAGCCATTTCCTGCGATTAGAGGACAAGATTTTAACCAACACTGACACGGTACAGACCAGGCAACAAACCGCCAATAACAGCTACGAGCGTGGCCTGTGAAGTGCAACGGAGCTTGGAAGAGAACAGCAGAACAGTTGTTTCGATTGCTTCAAACCAGGGGGACCAACCTGCTGCTCCCGCTGGGACTGCACAGCTGAAGGGTGAGAGGCTGGCTGAGGGCACGAGCCCGGGGAACAGTGCTCCAGCAGCCCTGGAACAAGCAGCCCCATGCAGAAGGGTGCCCGTGCTGCGGGTGCTGCTGCCCTGGGGAGCCCGGTGGGACCCCCCTGCTCAGCGCACAGCTTGCCCAGCGTGTTGACACTTGAGCTTAGAGTTGGAAAGGCGAGGAGACACGTGTGAAACACGCTAATTCAAACAGATTACTTTCTGGTCTGTCAAACTGGAACGGGTTTGGGGCCTGCTATTCGTCACTAATTGCCGGATTATCTCTTAATCTCTAATTATATTTGTGGCTTATGGGGAATAAAAGCCAGTAACGGGGCATTTTGGAGCAGCTGTGAGGAGAGAGGAAACACCTGGGCAGAAAGTTCTCGCTCCATTCCCTTCACTTCATGCTTAAACAGCTGCTGCTTTATCTCAGATGAACCTGATAAATGGTAAATTGAAAGTTTCGTCTCCTTACAGATCCCATTCACATTCTGCCTTATCTTCAGTTCTCCATCCGTGTCGCTCCTAAGCTAAGAGGCATGTTTTACCAACAGGCTGTTGGTTTTTTTCTCGGTGGCGTTGATTTCTTTCCCTTTCTTCCTTCCTTCCCCAACCCAAAACAAAGGGCTCTCAGCAGCGACAGCAAGAGGCACCTGCCCCTCAGGTGGGCAAGGTGGGGGGCTAAGGCTGGGGTTGCCCCCTGGCCCACCCTGCTCACCACCCTGCTCTCACAAACCTGCGCTGCCTGGCCCATCACCCAACACATGGGTCTGCATGCAAGACAAAGCAAGCGATGGCACAGCAGAAGTGCCAACAGAGGACAGCCGGCCCCAGAAGGTGAAAGCAGCACAGCAGCAAGGAGCGAGGCTGTGGCAGAGACACGTCTGCCAGTCCTGACTGTCAGGTGGCTCCAGCGCTCTGCAGACAGAAATCCCCACGCTGATTGCCTTTGGCTTTTACTGGGCTGCAGACACGCTCATCTCCTGCAGCAGCAGCAATGCTCTAACCACAGCTGCTCGTTGCAGAAAGAATAAGCTTGGGCTTATGGGAAGCTTTGCTTTGTGAATTCTCGGGCATCGGCTCCCTGAAACAAGGCAGGGGCTGTGGCCAGGATGCCAATGCACAAGTCAGAGTTTAGATCGCCAGCCCAAACAAAGGAACACGTTTCTAAAGCTTTTCAGAGGGGGAAACTAACACTTGCCTGAAAGCAACAAGAAAGTTCATTATCTCAATTGGCTCTGCAATTCTGCTGGGAACTGCCAGCATCTGCCCCGTGCTGAAATCCCGCTGGTGCTATGCAAGGTGCTAATGTAGAGGCAAACCCAGCCACTCTGGAATCCAAAAGACACAGAGGTGAACAAAAACCCAGAGGGGGATGAACCTGTTCCTGCTTATCGCTAAAAGCACATCTTGTGTCTCAAGGACTCCACATAAATCAGATTTTATTTTTTACGGCTTTTAGAGGTCCAGAGGAACAAAAGGACAGATTGCCTTTTTTTTTTACGCCAGATTACATGAGAATAAGACAACCTCCCATTACACACGATAACAATGCGCTCCTGCCACAGTGATGAGTATATTCCATTCCAGAGACAGACAGGATGCTCAGGTCGCCCAAACATCCCTTGCCATTCAGAGTGCACACGCATGCACCATGAATTCAATTAAGAGCAGAAAATCTCAGAGCACCAGAGATGGATTTCCGAACCCTCTGTGCAAGTGGATATGAAAGGGGAGGGGGTGGACATTGAGTCGGCACAGACACGCAGACCTAATTGTTCCACGGATGTCTATGCAGGCCATGCAGTAAGGAGGGGGAAACAGGCTTCCAAATCCACTTCTGTATTGTGCTGTCAGGCACCGAGCCACCAGCCAGTCTTGTTCTGTTTTCCATAAAGGTCATTTTACAAATAATTAGGCTTGAGCCTTGCATTTCACTGTTAACCACCAAAAGGCTGCAAGGAATAAAGATGCCTCTGCCCAAAGTGCAGCTGCTATGACTGTGGTGAGAGCAGTAGCTTCAGCGAGGAGCAGCGCCCGGGGACAGAAGAGTTAAAAATACTGAGATCCCATAAAGAGAAGTGTGCTTTCTTCATCCAGGGGTCATTGCTCTGCATTGCATGGCTCTGTCATAGCATCACCTTGAGGTCAGGGCTGCACAGAGGATACACATGGAGATCACAGCCCTTCAGACCTGTGGCCCTTCCCAGCCACACGCCAATAGCTCAGGGGTGGTTGCTCTGCGACCTCTGGTGCAGACTGATTTGCCTTCTGATGGTGCAGGGCAGAGGCTGTTGGAAGCAGCAGTCTGGGTCATCTGGGTGAATTCAGCCTGTCACCAGGTGTCCCCTCGCCAGCCCAGCTCCTCACTGCTGGCTGCTGGGCCCTGGAGCTCCAGCAGTGCCCCTCACTGCTCGGGGACTGTCACCCATCAGAGCTGACAAGGCAGCTTAACAGTGCTGCCAGGAGAGCGGGGCTGGGAACAAATGTGTTCTGTTACCCAGCCACTTCTCAGGCATCTCCAGCTCTGCTCTCACCACCGTTTTCAGCTTTTACTCTTCCGGAAGTACCCTCGAGCTTTGACTGCCGTTGCTATTTTAGCTGTTATAATATTACATAAGCACAAAATGTCCTTTTTGAAGGCTCCGAGTCTTGTTGCTCCAGGCCGGTGTCAGTCATTCAGAATTATTATTATTTACACAAGGTCCCCTCTGCAGCAAGCATCGCACAGCTGCAAGTGGCCATCGCGGTGAGCTCCTGGTGGGCAGCGAACCGCTGCTGGGGACGGAGCTGCAGCCCTCGTTTCGTGTCGGGTGACGGCTCCTCAGTGGATACCGGAGAACCAAACTTCAGGCTCCAACACGTTTCCCTGCTGCCACATGAAATACCAGCCCGGCCCTTCAAAAGGCTGGCTGAGAAAGCACAGATTTTTTTGCAGTAAAACCATTTCTATTTACGGCAATCTCATATACTGCTTTGCGATCTGGGGACAGAGGAGACACTTCAGTTTTAAATTGTCTTTTCTTCACAAGCAGCTGTGCAGCCTTGGAGGCTGAAAAGCAGCACCTAGAAGTGAAAACTGGGCGGCAGCTTTCTTGTTTAAGTATGCGGTCACTGCTCCTGTAAGGACTATTCTAATAGCACCGATACCGCTCACTGCTGTATGCAAGGTTGGGGAACACAGCTTGCAAACAGCTCATCTCCTCCATTGAACAAACAATAACGCCACAGACAGAGAAAGTGAAGGGCAGAAAAAAACCTTTCATACAGGGAAAGAGATCCACAGAGGCCGCTGCCTTCACAGGAATGTCACAGGGCCAGGCCTTAAGCTGAAAACACTCCTCTTTGTGCGGACGTCCCTGAAGATGTAGGCAAATGAAGAGTGAAATGTATTCAGAAAAACCCAATGGCCCACGTGAATCACTGGCATTATTCTTTACTCCCTGCGAGCAATGAGATCACACTACCTTTTCTCCATGCTAGGCCCACTCTCCCTTCTACACTTAAATCAATTTCTTGTACATCTTGAATCAACTTCTAGGATTTTTGCTGCTAAATTAGACAGTAAGCTCTGTGGATTAGAGGAATCATATCTTCCATATGTTTCTATTCCCTTCTCTTCCCCCCGCAGCACCATCAGGTCCCAAATCTAATCACTGTTACGAGAGACTGTGGTACACGTGGCCATGGACCACCACTGGATTAGTGCTTCTTTGTAGTGGGAACAACATCCATGGCAAGCATGCTTGTGCTGGCAGGGCAGGCTGGGAACACGTCACTGCTCTTCCACAGATAGCTGCCGTGGCCTGGCATGCATTCCGTCCTTGGCTTTCGCTCCGTCCTTGCTCCTCCAATGTTTCCTGCTACCTGGTATGCCCAGGGCTGCAGGGCAGCAGCAGGAAGGAGCCCGCTCCCAGCGCTGCTCCCCAGCCCCGTCCCCGCTCTGCAGCAGCAGGAGATAGACCTGTCAGTCCAGAAACAGGCAGCTTCTGAGGGTTGCTTTCCAGCACACTTAGTAAGATGAAAATAATAGCTTCAAGGAAAATGCATCCATTTTCCTTTACAAATCCCTGGTGTGGAAATGTTTTAACTTTTAATGAAGTCCATCTGTGCAGAAGTGCTGGCTCTGAAGGATTCACAGAGACGAGGCGCTGGTGTACCCGGCTCCTTCCTCCTCCTGTTCTTTCATTGATACAGGAAGCCCTGAGCAGTGCCTGGATGCTCCTTTTACGCCACCAGAATCTTCCTTTGTTAGTGTGAAAAGTACGATAAAGATGCTAATGTGCTTTCCAGCTCAGCACACCCACAAAGGATTACCTGGGAGGCTCGGAAAGGGGAGGACACGATCAAAAACACAAACCCCAAGAGTCAAAGAGACAAACAAACATTTGAACTACTAAAAAAAACAAGAGGCTGTAAAGGAGAGCGGGTAAAGGCGCTCCTGAGAATTACAGAGGGTGGGAATTGGCGCTGCTGCTCAGACCTGCAGAGCAGCGCGCTCCGCCGTGCCTTCCCAGAAGGTGGCCAACTTCCTGGGCATTCGCCACAATGAGGTCAATCATTACGAAACCACCGCGCGGTGGTGGTGCAGCAGACGTGCTTAATTTCCGCTCTAATTTAGCATTAATTAATGTCTTCTCTAGTAAAGTTGCAGGCACTTCCTAAAGGCTCTACTGGACGTCACCGACCCTTCTAATGACAACGCTGTAGGACAATCACAAGAGGAAAAGACACCGAGGATTCTTTATTCTACATCCCAGACGTGAGAAAGGAAGGTATTTCCATTTTCCCCTTTCTTGTAAAAGAAATAGAACACCCTGTTGGCTCGACTAACTTTTTGCTGTCATTAGCTATCACAGCAACAACAGGGTTTTTTTGTACAACATTAGCTACCATAAACTGTAAGCATAAATACTACCTAGGCCCCAGCACGCACGGAATTTCATGTGATAGTAATTTATGGGGTATCCTGTCTTAAATATACAGCGGAGCTTTATCAGGATCACACAGGCTAGAGACTGACATTATAAAGATTATGTGCAATAAAAAAGCTTGTTCCAGAAATTTATGTGTAAGAAAATGGTGGTTAACAGCAAGGCATGTGTCTGGAGAACACCCTTTCTTCAGTGAATGTCAGGATCCTCTCCCACGTGCCAACCATCCAAGGCCCATGCCCAGCCCAACCAGGACAGGTGAACCTTGCTGAGCAGTGACTCAGGTGTAAGATTCAGTGCATCCCTCAGACTTATAGGATTCACTTGCTAAATAAAGAGCGTTCGTTAGTAAGAAATCAGAACGTTGTAAGAGGAGATTTTTCTATCCCTTGAAGTTGCTGTGCCTATTTTCAGCCACACCGCTCTAGGAAACAGAGCACCAAGAACCTGAGCGTGTCACAGGAAGCAAAGCATCCCCAAACGCTGCAGCGGAACGCTGGGTATCCACACAGACCTACACAACAACAGCCAACATGGTAGACAGGATCCTTTCCCTCAGAGTGCAAAGGGACAATCCAGAATGAGTTTTAGCACAGCTTGCCTGCAAACGAACTTGGAAGAATAGAGGGAGTTTAAAATCATCTGCAATTACATTGTGAGCGTGAAATGAATGATTCCACTGCACAGACACAGCTTCATCTTCTGAATATGTTTAACTGGATCCTTCAGTCTTCCAAAGACTCCCATAATCCAAATTAGGCTGCAAAATAGAAAAGCAGTCCCCCCAGAACAAGCAAAGACAACAATGCCAGAAGCCACTCCTGGAAGCAAACACACATCACATGAAGACTTGATCACGCTCATGTCCTCTTCCCATACTAACCAATGCATTGGTTATTGTATTGTATTTTCTTTCTTCAAAACAGAGAAAGGAGGAAATGAAGATGAGATTTTATTATTAGACAGTTGATTTACTACGTGAAAACAAAATCTGTTTCTAACTTCCTAGCAAATAATGGTTGCACCCGCACAAGAACCTTCTTTCTCTCCTTGGGAAAATCCATAACCACACTTCCCAGGGGTTCCTAACCAGTGGCTCTGGTTATACAAAGCTTCATATGAATCAGCACCTTTTTTTTTTTGCTGAAATTAACAGACAGGGTACAGAGGGTTCAGCCCTTGCCTTTCTCCGGGCTAACTCAAACACCTTCTGTGTAGAAAGAGATATCTGGCAAAAGACCATCCTGATGCAAAAGCTAGTTTTTCTGGCGTGCTGAAAGTATTTTTGAATTGGCAACATAGCATAATGATTAGAAAATCACTTTACATGAATTGCAGCTAATTTCCAGCAGGTTCCCAGTGTGAGCCATTAATACCCAGAGGCTTAATCGTTGATGCATATAAGATGGATTAGGACAACTCCAAAAAGCTGTTCAGTTTTTAAAGATACACATTCCAAAGCAGAGGCCTAAGTACCAGCTCACCTGTAGCTGGTGCATCAGAGCATGACCGGCTTTATACAACTGCACCAGAGGTTAGTTTATATTTAAGAGGATTAAGCATCCCTCGCTCCCAATTAAAATAGCTGTGACACAAAGTTAAGGAGTTCAAGGGAGAAAGAAATTCCAGTTCTGCCCATATTTGAGCATTTTACAGAACACCGTGCGAACAGCAAGAAGAGATTTCCAGTAAACATGAGTCAAACCCAACATGGATGGACGATACCCTTGAGCTCGATTCACCATTTCTTTAAGCAGATGGCCACGTCACGCAATCCACCAAGTCTGACGGTGGCACTAAGAGGGAAGACGCTCCTCTGTTGGAAGCCCCAGAACTCTTTGGGCAGGAGGGACACCTCCTTGGGTGGAAGCTGCTCTTACCTCGAACATACAGGTTCGCCGGGGCAGAATAGCGGGTTCCTGCGCTGTTGGTTGCAACACATTCGTATTTGCCTTGGTCCGACTCCTCGCTGTTCTCTATTTGCAGAGCTCCTGTGCACAAACAAGATGACACAGACCATTCACGTTATGGCAAACCTGGTAATTGAACAGACAACCTCAGAAAAGGAAGGCTGTGCCCCATGCTTTTTAAGTATCTTCCTGGTTAAACATATTGTGATGTTGTTCCCCGGACCCACAGGGTACCAGCATAGAGCCACAAGGTACCCAGTCTGCTGTTAGAAGCTTGTGAAATCGATTATTGTTATTCTTTTTTTAATGCACAAGAAACCAGCTACTGATGCATTTCCAACCACCCCAACCGCTTGTTTTCATTGCTGCAACAAAAGAAGAAAACATACACATACACACATATTAATTACAGCTTGGTATAGGACTCCCGTCTAATAAGAGGACCTTTAATAAGCCTTTCATCAAAACAGCCAAGCACAAAGCCCACTAACTGTAGCTGTTTGTTTCTTATCTGATGCACACAAAGCCTAGGAAATGCTCAACAAATTGCTACCTCCTCGCAGAAGCTGGCAGAGTCCCATCTCCCCACCCCTCCTCCCAGCCAATATCCCCTTTTGAGAAGAAAACACTTTGCCTTTTGTCAGCTTTCTCTCTGCTGGTGATCTCCTTGTCCTTTCAGATTGGATTATACTTCATATAAAACGATTAGAAACTCAGTTTAAGACATCAGATAAAGACACCAACGCAATATACCCATTTTTTTCCAGCACGGTGCTGGCATGACAGCCACCCTCCCTTCGTCCTAGCAGCTCCTCCAGCCCTGGGCCAGGAACATTTGCTTAGCCCAGCCTTCAGGTTCCTCGGGACACAACCTGATCCTACCCCTGAAATGCCAGACACGCTAGGGGCACACGAAATAATTGCAGTAATTGGCAGAGCACACACAGCAGCAACTTACATGGGGAATCTGTGCAGCGACCATGACAGGCGATGATGTTTTGCAGATGGCCGCAAAACTGGTTGCACCAAACTCCCCTAGCGGGGCCCCATACACAGCCTGAAAGAGGGGGGTGAAGAGGAGGAAAGAAGCAGGATGCTATGACAGCAAGCTGGCATGGCAGGAGCCCACGGCCACTGCTCTGCCTGCTTCCCCCAGGAAACGTGGCAGCAACTCTTAAAGTGCCTCCAAGTGCTCAGACTCTGCTGGTCAGGATTGCCTGGAAGAAGGGAACTCTGCTCACAAGCCATATACCCAACTAAAAGAGAACATTAACCCCTTTGCTTGTAAGGATTTGAACTCATTTCTGCCTGCCACAGTTCAAAACGACCACTGAGAGCGGCACGGAGAATAGCTGGAGAAATTGCCTTCCCCTTCTTGCTGGTTCAAGCTGCAGAGGTCAAACTCAGTTTTTCATATCATCAGAACAGAAGAAAAACTAATGTGAATCAACCACTGCCACCTACATTATTTAGAAGGATAAATTGAGACTGTAGCATAAGTCTATATGTCATCGGGAAAAATGAACTTCCCTGGGTTCTGCCATATAATAAAAATGATGTACAGAGCCCTCCCTATTGTTGCATTAGTGCTGGAAACGAGGCTTCAGCTAGACAGAGAAAGCCTGTTTGGCAGAGCCTTTCCACCTACTAACAAAAGCAGCTGCCAGCTTCCCCCAGCCCTGGCGCTCTCTGGACACCCACGGCCCAAAGCCTACAGAGCTCTCCTGCTTCATTCGGGGAGAGCGGTGAATTTCTACATGCTGCCTGTGAAAAACATCTCCAAGCAGACAGCAGCATGACAGGCGGTGGAGCAGGAGGAAGCTTCCCAGCACTGACAAGATACAGAGAATCAAGAGAATCTAGAAATGGAAAAGACCTATTAGGTTATCTTGTGTGTCCCTGGGGGCCAGGGCAGCATTGCTCGCTGTTGTAAATGTACTTGTGTTCTGTCCAACCCCATTTTAAATGGGCCGAGTGATAGGTCTTTCACCACTTCCTCGAGGAATTCATGCCACAGCCTGGTGATGCTCTCTGTCAGGATGATTTTCCTGGAGCTCGCCGCGTATTATCCCCTTCCTAATTTCTGCTCATTACAGCGGGCACACATGTGCCGCAGAGTTCATTTTCTGCGCCTGCATCGGGCCGGGCTGGCAGGAGCTGCACACTGCAAAACAAAACAAACTTTGCAAACCAAATGCAGATGTCATCACCCTGACCAACAGGCTCCTTCTGGGAGAGGCTGCAGCTCTCATCCCTGCGCTGAAGGCAGCTTGAGGAGCAGGTGGCAGTGCCTGCCAAGGAAAGAGCAAGACCCCCAGGTAACTGCAGGCAGACACACCGAGAGATAGGTCCCCTTCAGCCATGGAACACACATCACTGGTATTTATATCCTTTAAACATACGCGATCCTGTGATCACCATGCCTCTTAAATGCCAGTTAGTCATCCTATTCTTTATCTCTAGGGACCTCAATGGCAGTGCTGGAGGGAGAAGAGCAAAACATAAAGAGGATGAAGAAAATGAAGACAGAGCTGAGTTACGTGTAATTATTGCCTGTCAGCTCTGCAGCCAGAGCAGACTGCTTTCTGGAACCATACTGTAAACGTGCAACATATAACTGTCTACAAATGCTCGGGGACATCAGGCAAGGGATTCTGGCTTTGTGTTGCTAAGACTTCAAACTGTGGCATGTCAGGAGACAACCCAGAGAGCAGGAAGGAAACCTCTCAACTGAACCAGAAAAGAAGCAGTTAATGCGATAAGTCATCATTAGACAAACACAAAGAGCCCTCAGCACAGCTAACAGAACAAAGGGGAACAATCACAGCGCACTGATGGCAGTCAGGGGGACTAAAGGGGCTGTTGTCTTGAAGGACAGCCTACAGCTGAGGGATGGATACAGGAGAGTACGGTGTGTCTCAGGGTACAGAGATTTCTGAACCAAGTTAAGAAGCTCAGACGTGGCTGGGATCAGCAAACTGGAGACACTAAATGCATCTGAGCCTTGTGAAAAGGTCTGCAAGTGTAAAATGCTGCAGGCTGGTCTAGTCATCCCTGAGAAGGGCAATAGCTTCACCTCTCACAGAATTCAAACCTAGGCTGGGCAAGACATGAGGACCCACAGACAAGGAAGAACCGAATCCTGAGCAGCTCCTGTCTCTGTAGTTCATGGAAGCTGCATCCAAAGACCTTCAGCAGTGTACGGAAATCTCTGCTTTCAAGAATAGCAAAGGACTGGGGATGTGGAGACCTGATTTCTATTCCTAGCCCTGCCAGCATCTCATCTTACAATCCTCTGTGCCTCTGCCAACCAGGGCTAGGCAGGTTGATTTACTTTTATTCATTACTTGGGTTTTATGCTGTGCAAGTTGCTGAATAAGGTCTTGTTCACACAGGATGTCACAGCAGACTTCTCGTCTGGTCTCCTCGAGCGCCCCGGTGCCAGGTGCCTTCTCATTTGCCTGACGTGCAGTCAGATAGCACAGCTCCAGCAGATGCACGAGGACCATCTACCATCGGGATGCACACGGGTGTACAGGGAGCAGCAGAGAACAGAACAGCTTGTTAGAGAGCTTGTGGGGCTCTGCAGAGGTTTGCACACATCAGTGCAAAACCTCTCCCTGCAGAGCACCACCGGACCTCCGCAGCTCCCCAGCTGCAGCAGGGCCCAGCAGAAGAGGGGCAGCCATCCCTCACCGCGCTGTCACCTCACGTCAGTCTCACTGGTGGCTCAGATCTGTTCCCGATAACGCATCTCAGCTTATCAGAGAGCTGCCAGCTCCTGAGGAAAACCCCTGACTGCTCTCAAGTGCCAAGGAGAACGGTGACAAGGCAGAGCTTCCTGGGGCTGAGGGCAGGAGCAGGCTCTGTTGACTGACAACCATCCCTTGTAGGTCCTTTACTCAGTGCCGCTATCTCTCTGCCAGTGCCAGTCTCCTCTCCCAGCCTTTTCTTTTGCTCTTTAAACTCGGGCACAGACAGCATCCCCATTTGCAGCTCTTAGATGCTTATCTATTCAAATATACTTGTGCTCAGGCAGAGTCATTAGTTGCAGTGACAGTGCTTAAAAGAAGCATTTAAAAAGTGCACTGCACAGAGCATGGGGAAGGCAGATCCTGATAAGGGCCACTTCTTGGCAGCGCCGGGTGCTGCTGCACCACGGAGGGCTTGTCACTCTCCCCTACGTGACAAAGCAAATGGAAAAGCTCCAAGCTGCCATACAAATTGATCTCTCTGAAATCCTGCTCCATAGCTCATCAGGAGCAGAGCACAAACACCCAGGGAGCGCTGCACGGAGCAGAGCCTGCCAGCTCCGGGGCTCCGCTGCTCTGCATCCATTGTGGTGAGTGCTCTGTCCTGGCAGCAGGAGATGCTCTGTTACTCTGGTGGGGTATTTGCTCAAGGGCAACGAATGACCTTTTGCCCCGGTTATAAAATTAGACATGGAATGAAAGGAGGCAAGGGAACCAGTCTGCTGTCGCAGAAGCCCTTGCGATGCAGGTGTTAATGAACACAGTGGTGTGACCAGGGCCCTTACTCCCAGGCAGCTGGGAACAGGCACAACATGCCCATCCTGCATGCCAGAGCACATGGCTATCCCAAATCAACACTGTCTGGCTACCTGTAGCAGCATTCTTAGCCACCCCCTCAGCCACTGCTCAGGGTTCCAATCCCTCTTCTGCCAAAATCTCCCACAGAACAACCCTGCTAAGAAGACCCAGGGAGCTGCAGAGCAGAGCCAGAGCCAAGGCCAGCTGAGACAAGAACTCCAAGTGTGAACACGGTGGGGAAAGGGACAATGTGAGAGCCCTGACAGCCAAGGGGCTGCAGTGTGACATGCTGGCTACTGACCAAGACAACCAACATTTGCTTTGGGAGCTGCGAAAAGCTGAAGGACACCAAAACCACGCGAGAGCCACTAATAACGAAAATAAGCATTTCCCATATTCATTTGTTGTCACTTGTAACAGCAGCACCTCCCAGCTGTTATGGAGGAATGAATGCACCTCACCTCCACTAGCCATCAGCAGCGCCCATCACACAACCAAACACACTATGGAGGTATTTTTGTTATTAGTGTTCATTATGTTCAGTACGCCCGAGAGGCCGGTGATAGGCAGGCAAGGGGCCTGTTCTGGATGGCAATGCTGGTGAGAAATCGCTCTCTCGTGCACCAGAGGCAGCTGCTGATGCCACCTGAGCACGACTTGGGCAGAGGGAGGGAGAGAACCCAGTGTGCTCTGCAGCACATCGGTCTCCTTTTCAGACAGCGGAGCTTCGGGATGCTCTGATCTCTCACCGGCAGATACAGGAGATCTCAGGGGACTCCGCATCACAAGCAAAGCTACAGCACTGTCAAACGCACCGTATCGCCTCGGTGTGTGTTTCTAAGGGGACATGAGTCAATCTGAAGCCTGACAGCCAGAAACATGGCCTGACAAACCTTTCCGGCACTATCCCACCCAACCGCCCCTCTGACGCGGCCTGCTCCGCAAGCGCCTCCTCTTGTTTCTAAACGGTTCCCTTTTCTCTTCTGTGTGCATGCCTAAAAAAGCTCAAGCAACGGGAAAAATTCTTTCGCATACCGAGTGCAATCAAATGTACAAACACACGCTCAAAAAGACAGCAAAATTCTTTTAGCTTCCTCTAATCTCTCTGGATAGCTTTACGCTCCGGCTCTCAGGATGGCATAGGAATAGCAGAGCTGTATTTAGATCAGTTCGCTCGGGACTGGGAAGGTTTAGCTGCAGCCACACTGAAGTGTGGGTGTTTACCTGGCTTCTCAGACAGACAGCTTCTGACACCCAAGTGAGCTGATCTAAAGTTAATTCAGACAGACCTCTGCTATGCTGACGTGTGCTGGGAAGAAATACTCTTATGTACAGGAACCTCAGTATTTCCTGTGGTGACAGCAAAGTAACAAATAAATCTGACTGCGGAGGGATAATGCCTGAGATGATGGTATTTCTTTACCTCCTCGTGTGCATCTGATCTAATGCCTGCTCAGTCCAGCACCCACCTGAAACACAACCGTGCTCTGCTGTCTCGCAGCCTGGGGCAGGAAAATGCAGCCAGGTTTCACACACGGTTGAGCGAGCTGAATTCCAGAGAAAAGCTAGAAACGAACACCTTATTTTCTGCTTTGAAAATAAGAAAGGAGCGTAACGTGCTTAAACGTGGAGCTGCTGATACCATCTGTGGGTTACCTTAAGCAGTCAGCTATTGCCTAACGTGATGGGTGCCTGCCAGCTCCGCGTCTTCCTGATGAACAAATAGGGGTTTCAAGATTTAATTACTACCCGGGGCAGTCCCCGAGGGGTAAAGAGTTAAGCTATAAACTGAGAGTTATGAATTATAGATGGCGGCTCCTCCCATTTCAGAGAAGCCAGAGATGTCTCGGACAGAAAGCACCAACTAAGTGCTGCTAAGATCAAACAAGATGGTTAGAAACATCTCCTACGGTTTGGTGAGGGGTGCATGGAAGAAGTTCGTAGGTCATCCACCCCCTTGCTAACCCTGTGCTGCTCCCTGCAAGTGGCCGCGGCTCAAAGGCCCTGGGTAGCACCTGCACCTCCCAAGGGCTTACCATATGCAGCTCCCAGAGACACAGTCACAGCAGCCATTAAATCAAAGCGAATCTGCTCTCCCACCCCCAACATCGTTACCAAAAGGGTTCGTTAAGAGTCATTAGTTCACCCTTCCTTTCAGACCAAATGAATGGATTCCAAAGCATCCAACTTACCTTAATGAGGAACAAGAGTGCAGCTGGGTATAGAACATGGCAGAACAGTCACTTCTACACAGACACAACCTCACCATCACAAAAGCACTTTCATCTAATCTGTCGTTATCTTTAGAAATTCAATGACCTCCGTTTTAAATAAAAGGCATTAGGCTGACAGAAATCCTCTGGGAGAAGCCAGAGAGCAGCGCGTGGCTTCTGTTTGCTCTCACAGAAATGTCATCTTTGACATTCAAACAGGACACATATATTTTAAATAATGTCAAGAACATTCTCCAAATACCTCATCGGGACTCAAACGGAGGTGGGAAGGGGTGGGTGGGGGGGGGGGGGGGGGGGGA
>PPHD01001600.1:12500-36609 GCA_002909625.1 Bambusicola thoracicus | reverse complement strand
AAAAAAAAAAAAAAAAAAAAAAAAAAAAAGATCTCTTATAGCACACTGCCCTTTTTATCACAGCAACAAAGAGGTGCATGTTTATTGTAATTCATCACAGAGTAAGTGACTAGAAGCATGCATGTATTCCTGCAGAAATTCAGTCAGTTCTTTTCAGCAGGTGACTTTGGATCAAATTATAAGCTGTAATGAAGTAAACCCATTGAACTAATATCAGATATAGGTAATTTACGGAGAGGAAAAGCTAAGCACTCTATACACAGAAAAACGAGACTACCAGAAGTCTGAAAGCAAAATACCGAAAGCTACCATCCAGAGGCAAGTTAAAATTTGGATTACGAGGGCTGTGAGTGACAGTGTAGCATTCAGCCAAGATGTCAAATTACTTTTTGTATGTTTGAATCTGTACTTTCACAGATAGGGAGCTAAACAAATTGGTTTATTTATTAATTAAGTTATACAACAACAGATTTTGTATATCAATTCAAGCTGCATAAGAGAGAAGGGAGTAATTATTTTGTAAGCAGATCTTTGGGTGAGTCTGTCCAGGTTTATTCAGACTATGTCATTTCTGATGATTCCAGAATAAAAATGAGGCAAGAGAGATTTGAGGTAGATGGTTAAAGAAAAAGAAGGGAAAATTTAGGCTATGGAACATTTCATGTATTATGGTCTGCTCCATCAGTTATAAGCCTTCTTCACCATTTCCATTGTCAGCTTGTATTGTATTATCATGGATGTGAGAAGTACAGAACCTGACTGGTATTAGCAGGCACAATTTGTGTTCATCCTTTAAATGCCTTATTTGATTGACAAGATTACTGATTTACAGCTCTCTATTTGTTTTCTTCCCATCTGAAACTATGTTAGAAAAAAAAAAACAAAAAACAAAAAAACCCCACAAACATTCCCATGATATAATTCTAACAATTGGGAATGGGTTTCAAATTTTATAGGTTTTTTTGGTTTTGTTTTTGTGTTTTTTTTCTGGTTGCTTCTGTGGTTTAGGAAGCTTCCTTGCTTGTTTCAGATTAATACAAAAGACATCTTTCTTTGTTATGATTTGACTTAACTCCAATGTTTAAATGCAACAAGTGATATTGGTCAGCTTATAACATTGCCTGTGACTTGACTTTCAAAGCTATACAGCACAAATTAAATTATTTTAATGTCAATAAAACACATGCATAAGGCTGTTGCCAGAAGAAAGTAAGCGCAGTCTAAGAAATAACATGGACGCATTTTAATTATTTTAATTCAGACTTTATGCATTTGACAAAGCAAAATTATTTCTTAGAAAAGTTATTTCTTTGGTTCTCTTTCTTTTGTGACCATTGATAAAAGGGTCTATGTTTTTCCTACCTACAGAAATTATTGTTCCTTTGTGTGAAATACAATCTAAGTCATAGTGCATACTCATTAGAAGTACAACTTCCTTCTCATTATTTCAAAGACTAGTTTATTGGGATGTTTAAACACAAAAGGGCTTTCTCCACTGATAGCAGCAAAAGATGGAATAGCTCCCACCACTAACGTGAAACAGTTACCAAATAATGTTGTGCAACTAAAACATATATCTTCACAATAAGAAAGTGCGCAGTAGACCTTGTGTGGTCCGGTGTGCTGACATGATTCTCTAACAACTATCACATACGCAATCTTTCACGTTCTATTGATAACTACTTACTTTTCTCTCTGTTCTTTCATAGATGCAAAGGCAAATAGTGTTTTCCTATATGATCTTGAAGATGGCATCATCTTGTTCTTCTAAACATAAAGCATCTTGAATCTTAAGAAAAAAATTCTTCCACAGTGAAATCTAAAACAGTAATTATACCCAAATGACTATAGCAGTAACCATAGTCATAGCAGTCAACTCACACTTGGTCTTAAAGTTAAAATGGATTAAATCTTACACAGGATTTCCTATGGTTGCCCAGTTACTCCTGCAAAGAAACATTTGTGATCTCAGATTAGTCATATACCTTTGATGACACCTGGATCACTCCATTCCTTTCAATGCATTTGCACAGGTAAGACTGATTAGCACTCTAATTGAGAATTAATAAACACTTCAGTTAATGACAGCTATAGAATTCCCATTGCCCCTTATCGATTGCAGTCTTTGAGGGCTGGCAGTCGAGCATAAAAGAAAAAGCACAATAAAAAGCATTCTTTTCCCTAGTTTCACACATTCTGAAAAATAACATGCATCTGAAGAAAATACAGAAAAGTACTAGTGCACAAATATTACTTACTTCTAAGTCATATATAACTTTGGTCCCAGGTTTGGATTTCCTTTCCTCTCAATGACCACATTCGAGTTCTTCAGCAACTCAGTACATACACAGGAGTTAAAGACCTATAATAAGTCAATGCTCGATCTCCCTGCCAATGCAGGATTGCTCCCCACAGTGCATGTAGGCAATAACACGCCTGAGGAAGGACAAATTATAAAATCAACCCACCATAATTTGGGATTTGTCATCTAGTTATGTGAAAAGACTGGAATAATTTGCCAACATAAAGCTGGTCTCATACAGTGTACTGTCGACAGCTAGTATTATAATGATAATGAAGCTATCTCTGTAGAACTGACAGATGCATAAAGTGGTTTTTGAATCTGATATTAGCAAGAGACACTAAAAAAAAAACTGAAATATTCTTATACTTTTAAAGGATTAATACAAATAGGTCTTTCAGAATACAAATGCTTAAGGCCTCAATTTCAATAGCAGTGTTTTAAAATGAGACAGTAAAACTGCTTTTTGTTAAAGCTTCTTCAGACATAAAGCGTTTGCATGAAATTTTAGAATCCAAAAGCAACTGGTTTGGACATCTTGTGGTTATAGCATGATGGCACCATACTGATATTTTGAACTATTACTTCTGAACATGTTGAGTGCCATTGACCTATGTGAACAAAAATGATAATGCTAAAAATAATTTAGACTCATATTTGCCATACACAATAAAGTAATTCCAGCTTCTGGTTATGTGTCAGGAGTTGGTACCCTACATGGATACCCTAACCAAAATGTAGAGTACCATTTTGAAAACACATAATTAGCAAACCTACTGGATACATTCACTGATGAGTAAATAAATGCAGTGCATTAAAAATTACTTTCAATTTAGAGATCAGATGTGATCACGATTCACATTCCTGTACAGAACTGTGTCTCTTCTGACTCCATGATATCATTATCTAAAACCAGTAATTCAAAATTACATTTACATTTAGTGTAACGAAGACAGGACAGAAAATTATTTCATCACTAATAAAGCAATCATGACAGGTGGATGTGGGAGCTCAAAGCCCTAACATAAATATAAACTAGATATATACATATATATGTAAGAGATAGCAGAATGATCAAAAAATAAATTAAATCCTCCATAATGTAGATAAATGGATGTGTCTTTTGTAAAGGAATACACTGCCATTTGTGAAAAGAAAGCCATTTTTTGCTAGTTTGCTATCAGGGTTTAAGGAAAAGTAATTTATTTAATTGGACAGAGTTAGTAGCAGTTTTAATTTACCATTAGGAGGACAAGAAAAGGTTGCATAATTTGAAGCAAGTGATTAAGAAACAGGTGAGGTTAGAAATATGATTTTGAAAAGCTGATTAACACTGATTTTGCGTTTTGATTTTATCTCATGATCTAAACACTGCATGAGAAAAGAGATAAGATGAACTGTTGGAAGATTAGAGCAGATCACTAAGAAATTAAAATACAGCAGTTATTTAGAAAAAGGAAAAATGTGTCCATCTTCAGACCTGTTTTTAGGAGGAAGAGCGGAAAAGATGACAGAAAAAGAAACAAAGGCAAGTGTGCAGAAGATTAGTCTGAGTGTTAAATTTTGATTTTCAAAGAGAATGTCAGTTGTGAGGTGGGAGGATAAACTACAGGGACTTAAGGAGAAAAAAAAAATCATCTTCACAAGCACAGTGGATTTAGAGTAACCCAGTGCTGAAGAGTGGAAAGTAGGTTACAGAAATGAGTGCTGAAGTTACATGGGATCCCACTGTTTCTTCTGAAGAGTTGCAGCTGGGCACTGGTGGCAAGACATTACAGAGCTACCTGGACAAGAGCTCGTCCTGCTTGCCAGAGGGTATATTTGCTCAGGCTCAGCATCCACTTTAAATCACTGTCATACTCTAAAATGCTCATTATATATTGTCCAGCCTTTTGGGATACCGCAAAGCCAATTTAAAGTCACAAAACGTGTATTCAGCATCATCTAGGAGCAACTACAAATGGGTACAACTCTGTAAAAAAGAATAAGAAGCAAACTGACCTTCATATGTTAGCATGATAAGGAGATACATGATCAGCAGGACAGTAATTAAGGCAAAATTCATGTTTCATAGACGGACTATACAAAGATGGTTAATCCACCTGGAAATATTCTGCTCTAGGAAAAAAATCAGGTGGACTCCTGATTTTTAAGTGTCAAATGTAAAACTACATAGGATCCAACCTATGCACGTCTTAGAAGCGAAAACAAACTCAGAGGAGGAATACTCCAAAGTATGAGAGGGAAATGATGAAGGGGTGAGAGCTAACAAAGACTTCTGAGGGTAAATAGAAAGAACAGAGGAAAATAAAATAGGCATGCACTTTATGCTATTGATCATTTCCAGGTGAATTATTTGTTTTATACCTCCATGTTCGGGACAAGAAGACACTAGAATCTAAGGCTCAAAACAGTAGTCCTTGAGATGGTAGGCATTTTACAGAACATGAAATTGTAGTGTACTCTCAGGAGAATGACAGGTGAGCATGAAAATTGTTTGAGGTCTTGATTAAGGATGTTTAACTGTGTTTTTAAATATCCTATCGACTATTCAGCTACTAAATCCCATACTCTGTGCATAAAATCAGAGTCATGGAATCACAGAACAGCCCAGGTTGGAAGGAACCCCAAAGGATCATCAAGTCCAAGTTTTTGTGTGAAAAGTGATGCTAGATAAGATTATTTAGTACTCTGCTCAACTACATCTCGAAAATCATCAGAGATGGGGATTCTACTACACCCCTGAGGAGGTTGTTCCAAACTGATAGTTCTCACTGTAGAACATTTTTATAACAGGACAAAACCTCTCTCGGTGCAACTCATACCCATTGCCCCTTGTCTTCTCCATGTACCTCCTCATGATAAGAGAGCCTCCATCTTCTTTTTAGCAGCCCTTTAAATACTGGAATATTGTGATGCCATCCCCCTTGAGCCTACTCCAGGATGAAAAGACCTAATTCCCTTAGCTCTTTCCATCTAGGAGAGGTTGTGCAGCACATAGGTCATCTTCATGACTCTCATTTGGACCCCCCCAAGTCTGTCCATGCCCTTTTTGAATTGTGGAGACCAGAATTTGGCACAGTACTCCAGGTGTGTCCTGACAGTAGGTGAGTAGAATGGGATGATTGCACTTCAAAATCTGCTAGTAACCCTACCATGAATGCAACCCAGGAGGTGATTTGCTTTTGTTGCTACAGAACTGCATTGCTGACTCAGTTTGTGGACCCCTCAGGTCCCTTTCAGCATATATAATAAGAGGCAAAAGCATACACAGAGCATTCCACTTTGGAACTAAATTTTTGGTAGATATTATAAAAAAATCATTTTTTCACGAACTCTCACCTACTTTATGCATGTTTAATTATATGTAATATAACTGTATTACATATATTATTTACTTATATGTAATAAATATTTAATTTAATAATGGTTTTAATAACCTAGTACATAGAAAGTATATATATATGTATATAAACAGATACATACACAACAACACACACATTCGCACACATAAACAGCATAAAATACAGGAAAATCTAAGTACACTGAATACTGGGCATTTCTTTGTGCAATTAGTAAAATACTGACCCCCCTGTCACTCCATTAACTGTGAGAGTTTCCATCATCCAAAATATCATTTTCCCAGGAAATGTTTCTGAGTTTTCAGAAATCTCACTCATAATCTGTATGAATATTCCTCAAAACACAATAAAAAGTATTTCACTCATTCTTGCGCTTGATTTAAAATTTCAGGACATATTCTGTAATGACCTTAATCTACGACAGAATCCTAGAGTGGCTAGGGTTAGAAGGGGCCCTACAGACCATCTAGTTTCAACAACCTGCTATGTGGCAGGGAAACCTTCCACTAGGTGAGATTGCCCATCCAACCTGACCTTGAATGCCATCAAGGATGGACTAAACTAGAGTTCGCTGGACAACTTGTTCCAGTGCCTCACTGCCCCAAAGTGAAGAATTTTCTCTTCATATCTAATCTAAATCTATCTTCTATTAGCTTTAAACTAGATGAGTCTTGTGAGTTAATATGAATTAATCACATATATTATAAGCTGCTACTTCTCAACAAAAGTTTATAATATTCACATCAGATATTCACCCTGTTTCACAAAGCTTTTAGGACATCATAGTTTTCTTATAATAAAAACACTGACCAAAAGCCACAGAAAAGTTTTGCCTCCAAGAACTCCGTAACACTGTCTTCTTTTTGAAGAACTTACTGATGAGAAAATAACGCATATTGAGAAAAAGTGGTGCAAATGAAGCTCCACATCCTAAGAGAGAAACTTCAGGTGGTACATCCTTCTTAGAAAATTTTCACATATATTTCTATTTATTCTGCTGGTACCTTACATATTTCAAATACTTTCATGATCAGTGGAAACGCAGTGATTTGTGGGTAAACCCTGAATCATTCTGAAAGCCATAAATGTTCTGATGCTATTTGTGTCAAGTGATACAACTAGACTTGATAGAAAAAGACTGTCATTGCATATTATGTTTGTCAACTGGCACTATTGCTAATTCATATACTGCAACATGCAAGTCTAAATACTGCACAAAAATGAAAGTTGCATTGAACAAAATCTAGGCAACAGATTTGATGTACTGTAATGAGCCATACATTTGTCAATGGGATCTGCCTTCTCTAGCAGGTATCAACAACATCTGATCTAGTTATCTAAAAGTTACTTTAAATCTTGAAACACATTAAACTTGTTACAGATGTCTTCCATAATGCATTAGCTACACAAATTTCTGAATTTTATTGACAACAAAACTAATTGGAATTTCAGTGAAGGTGATCCATGGTGACATTCTGTAGCATCGAGTTCCGTGGATCTAATAATATTTGCCTCTATTTAGTATGTTCAAATCAGCCACCATTCTATTCTGTTCAGTATCTGTATTTTCTGGTATAAGTAAAGACTATTTCATAATCATTTAAACATGTATGAAGCTGTGTGTGAATACCTGAGGGAAAGCCTAGGGAAAAAGCACAGCTCAGCAGTGAGGAAAAAAGGGTGAGAAAGAGCCCTGCTGGCAACTGCAGCAGGATGAGCATAGGAGGTGCTGCAAGAGCCAAGCAGAGATCAGCCTGCCGCTCTTGGGAAGGACCCAAGCTTCAATAGTTCATGAAGGACTGCAGCCAGCACTGGGGAAAGAGGAAAGTGTGAAGAGGAAGGAGCAGCAAAAGGGAACTGATCACAGTCCACAGTCCCTAGCAGGGACGTAGAGGAGCTAAGAATGAAGGAGTTAATTTAAACCTGGGCTTACAAAAGAAGAAGAGATAATGTGTGATATAACACACATAAGTTGTTCCTCAGCAAAAGATATTCCACCGTGACTCAGTACAGAAAAATAATTTTTCAGCATTAATAAAGACTTTCTAGCATAAAACTTAACAGTACCTTTCATAAGAATTTGATGCAGGAAATAGCAAGCAGGTATAAATTATTGCCAGTGCAGCCAGATTCCCCTCATCTTCTTTTGTATAAAGCTGTGTGTCATTTAAATAAAATTCACCTCTAAAGACATGCAAGATCCATCATCTACTGTGCATTGAAACTTTCAAAACTTTCAAAAATAGTATAAGATGACAATGCCAATGTTTGGATGTGTCAGTTTTTTGCAACTCTGCCATGTGAAGATTTCTGGGCTTTCAATCGTTCAGTAAAAAAAAATATTACTAGAGCTTTTTTTTTTTTTTTTTTTTTTTTTTAATGAGACCTGAAGGTATGACAGGTTTGCAACAATCAATTTAATGAGATTCCAAGGATAAAAAAAGTTTTCCAAAAAGGTTGGAGAGATATGATTGTGGTTTAATTAAACAGAATCTGTATGTCTGCCTCTAACATGCCTCTAACACATTATAAACACGTTTACTGATGAAAGACTGTGAGAAGCAGCCTAAAAAGTAGCAGTCATGTGAAAGCCACATCCAAAACAACTCCCAGCAGCGCTGTACATACTTTTGCCTTGCACAATATTTGTACAAGTTTAACACAAATCCTATTTTCTGTATTTGAACCGAATACAAAGAATATGCTTCTGAAGTGAAACAAGTGGAACGGAACATTATTTTTCATCTTTTTTTTTTTTTCAAACATTGAATCATCAGCTATATTTAAGATGTTCTGTCTATAAATATCAATCACAATCACTTTTTATTGTTAGGAAACTGTCGTTATTACATTGATCCCATTTCCCATTAACATTTCTGGCAGTTGATTCAATATACAACTCTGTTACACATCTGAAAAATAAAAACACTGTTCCTTGTTTTGTATTTTTTAAACTGTACAGTGAGGTACCTACAAACAACAAAAAGCATATATTAAATCTGAATGATTTGTTCAAAAGGCAGATTGCTATAAACATATGCAACTCGATGTTGCCTAAACCTAATGAAAACATTGAAAATGCTAAGCTAATACTTTAGAAAGAATAGAATGATATCCACGTAATTCAATCTGTTGCTAAAGAAAATATTTTTTACGTATTTATTATTTCTATGAATAGAGTGTGAATCGGGAGAATACTTACTTGTAATTATTAATTGCTTCAGTAATTATAAAGTTGCTAAAAATTGAATAAACTATGTAAATTTCCAGCATACTTCATAATTTAAGAGCTTTCATTTTCCTTCTGGTAACTGAACTGAAATTCATTCTCCTCAGCTTCTAAAGGGTAATTTGTTGTTGTTGTTGCTAAAGACTAATTTTAATAAAAATAGGGTTCATGAAAAGGTAATATTGAGCAGAACAACTCAGTAACACTCATGTCTTCTGACCAATTCAATACAAAGGGAGGATAACTGTCACAAAAGTGTATGCTGGTTTTCCTGCAGTCAATATTAGAAGGAAGTTGCACCTTCCACTGTAACAGGCTTTACAAGATTTGAAATATCTTGCAAATATTTGAAAAGACAAACGGATTTGTGAAAAGGATATGTTTCTGTAAAGTTGCAGTGAAGTGACAGTGTAAAAACCCTGTAGCAAGCTCTTACTGGATCACAAATGTGAGTGATTATTTTCCTTCTGTCTCTATCTTTTTCACAGCCACTTCCAGGGTATCCATACATTCATTTCTCAACAATTTTTAGCCTGTTTTAAGTTGATCTTTCTTCAATATCCATAACAAAAGCAATGCATCACTTGCAGAGTGCCATCAAGAAAGTTGATTACAGAAAATGTGAAATAAAACCGTTTTCATTCTTTCAGTTTCATGATTCATGAAGTCATATGAGTCCAAAAAAAAATCATTCTTCAGAGCTAATACTTTAAAACATATATTTTAATGATTTTTCCATAAAACACTTTGAGAAATTAATTGTTCATGATGGGAGCAATCAGGAAACAAGATTGACATGTAGAAATGAAATAAAACTGTAAATAGTGCACTATATATATGTATATAGTGCACTATATAAACTATAGAACAAATATAGAATACACTTTCATGTAGAGGAGCTTTGATTATTGGCAAGATTCTACAGTGTTCTGTACAGCATTAATGTCATGTCAACCATGTTTCACATTCACAGAAATGCCACTGCAGTCCTGATGTGCACAGTTAGACAATTTAAAAGATCCTATCCAAAAAATAAAAGCTGCTTATTCTACCAAGGTACAATAAGAGGCTGTAAAATTATTATAGATAATGGAAAGTGACGAAAAAATCAGGGTTCTTTTTTTCCTTAAGTGAAATTATATTCTCTATTCTCTGCAAAAGTGATTTTATACTACATAGTATATAGTTTTTATGCAATATAATTGCTGTGCAGATATAGGAACTTTTTTGTCTCTCCAATGAGGTTGTGAAGTTGTACGAAAAGAAATGATTTGGACAGGACTTTAGCAGTCATAGTAATACACATGAGGACAAATACATCAGTTTCAAGACTCTGGATTACAGATTTCAAACAATAGAGGGCTTTTTCCCAGAAACTTTGTCACTGAATACACATGGACATCTTACACTAATTTGTTGTGGAAGAGCTCCAGTGTATGTTTCTAGAACATAACATTAGATAATATCTCATACAAATGTTAAATGATAGTCACATAACGACATATATGAAATACTAAAGATACTTGAGAAACTCGCTCTTGTATTTTTATTTAATTGCTTTCGACTTATAACAATAGAGAAGTATTGGGCTGTGGAAGAACAGCACTTGCCTGAACAACAGACGATGTATCTATTATCTCACTTCCATGAAGGTCATCGACCTATGACAGTTGGAGTAGCAGAAACATTAGAAATCATGTGCAATTTAATCTTTACACAAATAAAGGAAAAGTATCACAATGCCTGAATAATGAAGAGTCTTTCAGAGAAAAAGAAGTCTGTCCCTGAGGATATTCTTCATTTTCTTTCCTGAACTGTTCCAATGCGTTCACACTATGAGATTCACTCACTGTGCTGACACACGTATTAATAGTATTTTGGCTGGAAGAGTGTAGATGTTCTAAAGTGATTGCAAAGTGCAGCTGTGACTCAGTTCTCCTTTCATTCATTCATTACTTCTCGATGTCAATTCTGGGAGACTATTGTTCACCAAGAAACTGTCATCTGGATTGAAATTAACTGTTTTTTTCTCCTATTTCAGGCAAGAGTGTTTTTATGTTCCTTGCTTTCCAGAACGTTACCCTACCTTTTACAAGGTCAGTGATGAAAATATTGCATTCATTCAATTTGAAAATAAACATGAACATTGGAAAGGTATTTACAAACTTACGTTGACAAAAGAGCATAAACAAGTTTTAAAAAATTGCCTCTTATAAGGCTTTATTACCCTTTTCCTGTACTGTAGAAATAAAAAATAATTCATTTACTTCTATCACAGTTTCTTGTAAGAAAATGATGGATAACAATGAAATTTTATTTTTATATTTACTAAAAAATGGAATGTCTATGTTTTCTAGAAAGTAATAGTGAAAAAAATAATAATGAGTCTGAAGGTGTCAGATGTTTCATCTGGTTGTAATTAAATGATGATAATGGTTACAAAAATTATTTTTGCAAAACAACAACAACAAAAATGCTGCTCTTGTTAAGCTGTGAACAACCTAAATTCTCTGTTAGTCCATCTTGAACACTTCTATTAGCTGAATATTTTTTTTATTAATATTATTTTTTAATTTAAGTAGCAGCTTGGGGATATTGTAGGAAATACTAACTTCTCAGAATTTGTACTGTATTTTTAAATGGGGTTTTCTATCTCTATATGTAACTTGACTCACACTCAGACCATCATCTGGGGAAAAAAAAGGCCTCATTATCTTAACGTTTCAGAACATTTCTCTAGTCTTACTATCAAATGAATTAAATCAATACTGAGATCTACTTAAATGTAACACTGCTGTTCTTTAGAAGGAGAAAGAAATTCAAAATTTTGTTTGTACTTAAAATGGTGACAATAACTCAAAATCTGGGGATTGCTCAAGCTAATGAAGGAAATGTTATCAAAGTTTTATACTTAAATTCAACATAAATACAGAACATTCCAACACATCCAAAGCAAACGGTACAATTTCTGACTGATAACTGAGTTCATGTTTTCCAATGGAACACTATCATTATTTCAAAAAAATGCCAGCCTAAAAAATATTTTTAAACGTTCTTAAGAAAATATTTTTTTCTTTAAAAATATTAGTTAAAAAATAAATCTTCTTCCATGATTACTGATAATTTCATATTTGAAAAAAAAAAAACCAACACCTTACTATTGTAAGTTTTTCTCTTGTAGTTCTACAGTATGATGGTGTAGAGAAGAACTGCCATTCTGTTCACCTAAGTTAAAATACAGCTTTTCCACTCACAGGAGCAGTTGGAAAATTTATTCCATTTTATTCTCATCATCACGGAATTAACTTTTAATGCAAAGAAGGGAAAAGAGGCATTCAGTAATACATGAGCAGTGTTTATATACGTTCTAGGTTTTTATAAACATTCTGAAGTTTTCCTTGAAAATGCCTTCCTGTGAAAGTTACTTACTGAAATCGACACATCCCTTAGTACAGTTGTTTGTCTCTATCAGCATATTTGTTCAGAGAACTATTGTATCTAATTTACATTAGGCTTGTTGTAGCGATTCAACTGTAGCATGAAAGAATGGCATTTCAAAAAAAAGAGAAAAGTTTTGTTTTCTCTTCCAAGATACCAAAGTTAAAATGCTTCATTTCTTTTCAGATAAAATATTATGGAGTTACAGTCATCACTGTATGAGACGAGGGAAAGGTGAAACACAGAGCTCACAGAATCCAAAGGCTAATACTAAGCGATATATATATTCAGATATAACTTAGGGACTCCATGGACTCAGTATTACAGATATGCTAGCTTTCAGCACTTGCTTTACCAACTGGCAGTAACGTCACAAAAAATTTGGACTATTTGCACTATGAGACTGAGGACACAGAGACAATGCTTTAAAACTTCTCACCTTCCAAACTTCAGTTACATCTCCAGTCAAAGAATTTATGTAGGGAGGGTAAATAGTTGTATTAACTACTCAGTGAATCAATTTAGCTTTCACAGTTTACTTTTAAGGAATGAAAATTGTGGCGGTTTTTTTCCAACTTCCAATGATGCATTTGGATATCCAAATATGCTAACTTCTTTAGTTTTCTCTGGGCAACGAAAAGTGTATGGACCATTTATCTCAGTAACTCTTTTGCAAAGAACATAGCTCAGCCATGTAAACTAAAATAGAATATAAGACTACAATCAAATTAAATAAGCATAGGCCCAAACTTGAAGATCTAAGGCCAGAAAAATTCATTTGGGAACACAGAATGTGTTGTTTATACTATTCCTTTGATATTTTAAAGCTAATGCAATGAATAAATAGTTTTCATAATGTATTCCTAGAGAAAGGATTTTTGTGTTTGTTTACTGTAAGAAAAAAGGTAATATGGAGAAGGGCAGAATGCCAGGAGTACTATTACTTAGGCAGTGATCCAGTGGACAGCAATATGCTTGTTATTCTTAATGGAGATATCGAGAACCGAGCAATCAAACGTGTTTTCTAAATCTGTAATTATGCATGTTGCCTCACTGCAGTTGCCACATGACCTTGTTTCTCGCTCACACATCTCAGCGCTCAAATTGGTGACAGACATCAAGGTCTTGTGGACTCTTCCAGGACCATGCATTTCATATAATATTTTTTATTACCTGATTACAACATAATCCTATGTATAAAAGTATTTCAAGATATTCCCCTTTCTATTTCCCCATTTTCCTGTTTTGGTCACAGGTGGTGTATGTGGTATATCTTCTCCTTTACCAGCCAACTGCAAATTTTAGTCAGAATGAGGACATCATAGATTTTCACATAAATATGAGAAAATAGGAGGCATTACTTTCATAGCAGTCTATGTACTTGTAAAGCACAAATTTTGACATGTACTCTAATGAGGATATTCTTATTTTCATTTTGAAAAAAAATTTCCCTAAGACTCAATTTATTTTTGATAATTCCCTCATAGGAAGTGTGACATTTCTAGAAAAGCTGAAGCAGCTGCAAGAAAGGAACAATACTTTGCTGCTGCTTTGCACTGATCCACCAAACTAGTTGCCTAAAATATATAGAAACAATAGTTTTTATTCAAATTTAACTTGGCAAAGTCTGCTTTCATGTTTGTTCAACCATTTCTATGACTAGATTTCTAAACCTTACAGGGGTTCATTATTTATTTCAATATGAAATAAATCAGAAATCATGCAGAAATCAGAGAAACTAACTTGTACACTAATGCAGATGACTACACTGGCAAAAAATGATACAAGTGGAAAAGCTGAAACTGAAGCCATTATTTTTTTGTTAGTTTTGATTTTTTAATTGTGAATAGTCATTTCATCCCTCATTTTCTCAGTGCCTAAATTTAGATTTACATACCTGAGGCAAAGGGCAACATACGTAGATCACACCAAAAGTAATGACTCCTATCTATTTCCATGAAAACTGCAACAGATACAACGAGCACAATAACACTATTTGATAGAGCAAATTCCCAGTTACGTAAAAATGTTTTTCAGCAGATTCACTACCATTAGCTATGCATTTTTGCCCACAATGAACAAGAACCTGCATGCCGTGCTGCTAAAAGTCTGTTCCTGCAGAGGTGATCCACTGTCGCTCTCACCATACTTTGATTACTTTCAGAGCAGCCCTCGTGATATGTTAATTGTCACCATGTCAGTTATGCTTGAAAGAAACAAAAAAATTAATGAAATTTGAAATTTTATTACAATTTTATAAAATACATCTTTTCCATTTTTATGAAAATCAAACATGCAAGATCTTATATTTTACACAGTTTTCAGAAAGAACATAAAAATACTATAGTTAAGAGTTTGAAACACAGCATCTGTATGTGATTTATGTGCAGAAACTGACGATTACAAACTTCCTACCTACATAACAAGGAAGGAAAGTTACACAGTTGATAGAATATTGAATCAGGAAACCTGAACAGAAATTAAAGCAATGCTCTCAATTACAAAACTTCAGTAGATTTAAGAGACTCCAAAAGCTTGTCTTAGAATATGTTGCTGGTTTTCCACAGCTCTCCATCTCAAAGCAAGGATTTAGATTGGCCTGAAATGAGAAACCTCATTTCACTTCCTTAGACTTCAGCACAATCAGAGAAGTGTCAGATGTAAAACCGAATACCCTGGATATAGGATACTCTGAGTATAGAGACAACTAATGCAATGGCCCCCAAAACACATGGGAAACCAACAGAAAATTTATACAATACTTTGCTCAAAATGGCAAATTTTACTTCCTGATCCTGCGGATTGTGTCTAACAATACATATGAATATTCCCATTTAAGTCAATTGGATTATTTACATGCATTAAATTAAGCACATATATAACTGTTTTTCAGATAAAGGTCTTAATTACTTTTAAGGTATTGAACTATTTTTCTTCAGGCTTGACTCAATGAGAGCAATAGATCAAGTCTAGCTAGAAGTTAGGAACATTATCTGTGTTTAGTTATACAACAAAAATGTTTCTGATGAGAACATAAAAAGAAAATACTTTCATACTCCTTCAAGATCAGAAAAAGTATTTTTAAACCATAATTTCACCCATATTTATAAAGCGATGACTGTTGAGATAACATTTTCTTTTATACAGAATAGGAATTGGGTTTCAGAAATGCATATCTTTTAAAGTACAGATACAATTAGACCATTCCTGGTTTATTCCTCCACAATGCATAAATAGGGCCATATTATTTTTTAAAATAAATTATAACCTTTCTTCACATAAAGAAGAAATAAAGTGATTTCAGGTAGATGACTGAAAAAAAAGTACTGTTCAGATAGTGATAACTGAAAGAATGACCACTGAAGAACTGAATGCTGTGTTTGGCAAGCAAAGTGAAAATACAATGTTTGAGGAAAAGAGAATGGAATTATTAGTGGATCACTATTCAAAGGCTATACTGTAATTCTCTGTGAAACAAAATACAGTGTACCTCCGTATTTGCCTCACTAGTGCAACAGTACATGTCAAGTTCCTGACTACTAGTGTTTATAGTGAATAAAGTTCAGCTGTGCATTTGACCCAGTGAGATATGTAGTAAAATTTCCCAACACCTTTCTCGGATAATACATTCACATTCAGCACAGTGCATAAATAAAAATGAAGTTGTGAAAAAACATCTAACTATTAGAAGGACAGAAACCCCACTGGAACCCTAGGAAAATCAACTGGCAAAATATGCGTTCCTAATAGATTTTTCTGTGTATTTATGAGCATGAATAAACAAACTCTGAAAGCAACAGAGCTTGTAATTAATTGAATCATATCCACTTATTTCTGAATTGCCCCTTATACTCAGAGGAAAAATTCCCATCTCAGATGAATAAAATAATAAGACTCTTACTTTTTTGAGGTTCAGGTTCTTTCTCATTCAGTTTTTTTGTTTTGCTTTGTTTGTTTGTTTGTTTTTATTTAAGTCCAGATCTAGGCAAAGGAGCAGCTTTTATTTTTTCTCATTTACCGAACGTACTCTTAAAGGCTACTCTGAAACTGCTGGCAAAAGTTGGCCTTGTCTTCAAAATCAGAAAATGACGCTGTCACCACAGGTGCATTTACCATACGATGCAATTCAACTCTAATGCTAAAATTAACAACTCAGGAAAAAAAAAAAAAACAAAAAACAAAAAACCAAAAAAACTCCTTCACTTTGAGGAAAGCCTTGAGAGAAAACAAGGAGCAAGTCTGCTCAGTGTCCATCTGCATGTCAGTTTGCTTGTGGATAAAGAGAAGAACAGTAACCTAATTCTTCCCAAAGCTTTTAAGTGCTAAACTAATCACTTAAAGTTTAAATAATAAAATATAATGCTATAGCCCATGAGCTGACCTATTTTGGCTCTAGGCATGCATAGATATCAGGGATTTTGTTAGTGTTAGCTGAGATATAATGACTATACTTCACAGCAAAGAAAGATTTAACCCAACATGCCTTTCCTGATCTTATCTAGACTTTTGGTCTTATGTAAAGAAGAACATTAATCATAAAATATAAGAAACTAATACTTTAATTCCTTTTCCACCAATCCTATTGGACACATGTCCCTTGGCTCATTAGATATAGTTTAGCCTGCTTTATTCATTCAAATACACATTTTGTAAGTTAAGGTGCAACATGATCTTATCCTTGAAACTTTACGTCTATTTACACCTGCAAAACTGATGCGGGATCAAGTTGAACTGATTATGTTAAGCATAATTAAGAAGCCGGTATGAATAGCACAAGGATACTCATTTACCTGACTTTACGCTGTGCTTTGAAGAGATATGTTACAGTTTTAATTACAGCGGCTCATTTCCCCAGGGCCCTCTGCTTTTGACAAGAGTCAATCTGAAATGCAACAAATGCACAAAAACTTATCTAAAACTTTTATTGAGCTACAATGGCCAGTCTGCTACTCTTCACCAGTGGAACCAGTATGCTGAGGAAAGCAGCTGACTGAACAGTCAAGCAGGAATTTATGTGCATGAATCAATCTCTTCTTAGATTACTTCAGCAAAATTCATGGTATGAAAATTCCCCAAAACTGTTATATAGGCCTCAATTAAATCTGGAGAATAATGTCATATAAAAATTGTGACCTAAGATATGTATTTGGCAGGTAGTCTTAACAACAGGGGGATTTAATCTGTTTTTTGAATTACATATGGAGGAACACTTATAAAGGAACATCTGAAGTAAAAGACTTGTTTTGCAAATATATTCTTTAGCAAGCATGTGCAGTAAATCAAAGAGTTTTCTGAATTTAGATTACCGACACTACTAAATCACAGAACCTAGATCACTAAAATCACAGCGGGTAAGAATTCTGCTCTTAATTCTATCATGAAGAAAAAACTAAATTACAGCATTTCGCCTCACTTCAGAGGAAGATACCAGAGCTTACAGGAATTAATTGATAATCATGTCAGTGAGATATTACTGAAAGGAGCAACAGAGCATTTCATTCGCAGCATTTCTCCCACAGACAAGAAAGAAGAGACCTGACATAATACCCTGAATTTTTCTGGAAGTAGGATCAGACCTGGCTATTGCCTTATACTAGAACATCTTTCTTCCCACTGAGTTCTGTTCACAGCCATCTTCATAATCTTGTGGCACACTGTACTCTTGAAAAATACACATTTTTCAGTAAAAATCTTGAGGACACATAGCATTAGAAGGCGCACACTGTCTGTAATAAGTTCATCCACAGACATGCTACAGCAGGACTTCTACAATATTCTACAATTTCTACAAAACTTCTACAATACTTGGATAAAGAGCACATTTCACTCCAAACAACAATTCAGAATTTCACATATTCATTTTCTTCTAACAAAATGCTCATAAAAATAGCAACACAGTCAAGAAAAAGTATTTAGGAAATTACCAAAGCAAAACAAGAACAGCAACAACAAAAAAAACAAAACAAAACAAAACAAAAAAACAAAAAACACAAAAAACCAAAACCATAACAACACCTAGAAAACAAAATACAGAATTAACTTTTCATGCATCATGGACACTTGCAAACTAAAGGGTAATCTCTTATTAACAGCTCTTACGTTTACCCTAAATGCATGTGAATTTGCTGTGGAACACATGGTAAATCACTAAGTCTCTTTATGGTTCAGATATAGAGGTATCACAATAATGACGACAAAACTTTTATCCCTGAAATAATATACTGTACGACTGAGAGGGGAAGCTTAAATATGTCTGGATAAAAAAGTAATATGCCAAGCTTAAAATACGATATTGTATACTACTTAGAAAGCAGCTAAAGAGGGTTTATAGAGAAGAATGATGGATGTAATTTTCTTTAAAAAAAAAAAAAAGTTATAAGCAAAGGAGCCAAATTTAATCTAATATCACTACTAAAGCTTGCCATAATCTTATGGAGCATTTGGGCAGTACCTAGAGCCAAAGAGATGATCCTGAATTAGCATAGTATACAAATCAGCTTTTCAATTTTTATCAGATTATCTGCATTGCTGGCTAATGCTGATGCATTCTGCAACATGTAATAAACACTTCCAAGCATCATATTTTCAAAGTGTAGAAAATCTTCAAAATAGATGTTAATTGTTTTAGCAAGATAAAGTGTGCTACTTTTACATGAATAATATTATCAGAATCACGTTAAATCTCTGCATTTATTATCTCTAATGCTACTTAAAGGAGAAGTTAATAGAGTAATTCATTCTCATAGCATGACCTTGGTCACTAGTACATGATGTTTCATATTCATTACGCTGAGCTAAGTGAGGGCCCTGTTATAATATCACTTAATTTATATTCTGAATAATGCTCTGGGGACAAGTTGCTCTTGTGCATTAGAGTTTCATCTAAATCACAATACTTGAAGACAAGTGGAGAGAGCAGGTAACTATTAAACAACACGTTTACTAACATAAAGCTTTGTTACAGACTCTGAACATGAGGCCTTGGGAATTAAAAGTTAAACAGCACAGTGGCTTTCCTAGAAACATCCATCTCGTTTTAAAAAGAAAAAAAAAAAAAAAAAAAAAAGGAGAAGAAAAAGTAAGAAATAAAACCACCTTCTACTGAATGGTCAATCTGCATTTTCAGTACTGGATTGTGTTTTTGTGGAAAATTTTGGTAGCAGGTGGGCTGCAGTGGCTTGCCTCTGCGAGCAGAACCCTACAGCTTCCCCATGTCGGATCACAGACAGCTCATAACCGACTCCAAAATGGGGCTGCCCCCAGCCAAAGCTATGCCATGAGTGATGTTGATTTTGCCTCTGACAGAGCAGATTTAAGAAAGGAAAATGCTGCTGCACAACAGCAGATGAGAGAGATAAGAACCTTTGAGAGAAATGGCCCTGCAGCCACCAAACTGGAGGTGCAGAAGGGCAGGGGCTGTTCCAGGCACAGAGCAGAAGTTCCCTGCAGCCCAAGAGAGGCCCGTGGTGGAGCAGGCTGTCCCCCTGCAGCCCATGGGCACCATGCATACTGTTCCTGGATGCATTCAAGGCCAGGCTGGATGTGGCTCTGGGCAGCCTGGTCTGGTGGTTGGCAACCCTGCACGTAGCATTGGGGTTGAAACTAAATGAGGTCCTTTTCAACCCAGGCAATTCTGTGATTCTCTCTCTGCATGCAGCCATGGAGGAGCCCACAGTGAGGCAGGTGGATGTGGCCTGCAAGAAGCTGCAGCCCATGGAGAAGGCCCCACAGGAGCTAGAGTTGTGAAACAGATATAACCACTACCACTCTCACTCCTCATAATTTTAAAAACTACAAGATAATAGTTTTTATTTATTTATTTATTTCGGGCTTCTCTTCTGTGAAAAGTCCAATAAACTGTTATCTAATCAATCAGAAAGCCACCTGTTTCCTACTGCAAAAAATACAGTCTCTTTTCCTTCTACTTTCATGCTTAGTATAAATTATTGAATTGACAATATGAAAGAAAATCATTTTTACCACTCTACAATGAAAAAAGACAGACTCTGCATATGATTAAGCAGTCCTTAGATGAAACCCATAATGGCTGCACATTTGATATTATGGAATACCCAAGATACTGAAGTAAATTGTTTTGTTAAAAGCATCACAAAAGTACTGACTATTGCTTGTAAAGCAGTAGCTTCCAGAAGTGGATATGTCTTTCAAACTGAGAAAGTAACAACAACAACAAAAAGCCTGCTACAAGTCTCAAAGCTCAGCTTGGGTTCTGAACGCTAAACTGGCATATTATGTTTTTCATCTGTATTCCAATATTAAAAGAAACGTAACAGCACTCTACTTAATAAGCACTATCTATTTTCTTCAATGATCAGCATGTGAATGCGATAATTGATTGATTCTAATTGGAGCTAAGCAAATAAATTCAATGATATTTTTTTAAGAAAAGACAGACTCCAGCTCTATTCCCCACGATCTTTTTATATTAAATCATATTAATAAATCTTATTTCTACCAACAGAAGGTGCAAATATTTCCAACTAAACACAGAAAAAATCTAAGATAAAAATTGTAACTTTTTGAAGCTCTTTTTATATTTCTCACATCTCTCCCATTTTAAGAGTCATAGATGCATTTCCATATCCATGTAAAGTAAATGCATCTTCAGTGTACAAGGTTAACTGCAAATTTTTTTTTCATTTAACATAAACAATTATATTTTCTTCCCCCTCAATTAATAATTACATTTTCTTTCCTTCAATTCCACTGTAAAACAAAACAACACAGAAATTCCCACCACTTCTTCAAGAACCTTTAAATTGAGTGCTTCTCAAAGGCCAAGGTGAATAAAAATAACACCTGAAGTCCATGCAGAGCTAAGCCATGATACCATCACTCGGAAAAACACTGTAATTTATGATGATTTGAGATTTCTCTGGCTCAGGTGTCCTAATACCTCTTTTTCTTCACCTCACAGACAACAGTCCTCAGCACTATAGCTGTGCAAAATGTCAAATTCTTCAACCCAGAGTCTCACAATTTCCTTAAGGTTGCCTACTGGTGTAGATGAGTTCATGCCAGTATATCAAGTCATGAACAGCTGTAGCCAAGGCACAAACCTGACACAACTGCCACAAACTGTGGCAGGAATATCTAGGCAGACCTGAACTCTAAGCTTCTAAGGCACAGTTTTATTTCCCAGAGAAGAGCCTGTCATAGCAGAGTTGTTCCCTTAAGATATATTTAGAGACAGTGGGCACAGTCAACAGAGCAGAGAATCTTAACACTTTTGCCCATTAGTATGTATATGTATCACCCTGATTGGTGTCTTGTATCTCAATATAGCACACTATGGTACTTGTATGAGTAGTGCTAGAAACTGCACTGAAAGTATAACAAATGATTTTGGTGCTTCTGAAGTAAAAGGTAACCGAATATGTAGAATCTGTATGTGTCTGTCTGATATATTATGACATATTACAATGCTGCTGACATGTCAAAAGATGTGATTTAGTAGTCACTGGTTATTTCAATTTACTCTTTTTGCGTTTTTAATTAGTAAACGAGTCCCTCATGGTCAAATGATTAATTACACAATAATTCACTGCAGTACTTTCCTTTCCTATTTGAGAGGAGCATGCAGTATATAGAGAAACCATTTGGAATATAGACTGACATTATAAATTATAGCAACATGTTCACACTGCTGTAGTTACAGTTGTGACAGCACTCTCATTAGGAACTCCTATTTAGAAGTTAGTTAAAATGAGGCATAGAAAGTTCATTCGAGCTTGCAAGTTGACATGCAGGAATTCAACCAGAGAACAAATTCCTTCCATCCACAAACCTATAGATATGCATAGATAAGTGTACAGAGGGAGAGAGACAGCAAGGGAAGCAGGCAATGTAGAAGCTGTTAAGGTGTGGGAGGGAGAGAGCAGGAAGTTCTGATTGTTGTATATCATCATAAGCAATAATAATACCTCTTAATTTTCATTGCTTTCCACCAAGAGATCCCAAAAGCAAATTGTATATGTTATCTTTACAACTGGCAGAGATATTAAAAGACTTGTATAATGATACCCAAACCCATGGAGTGAAGAACAGAGCCCAGTTCACGCTGTCCTTCATAAGATGAAGGACAAATATTAATTTTTCTTGACAGAAAATGGAAGACTCAATTTGAGAGACTTTAAACATCATATACAGATAGGAGTTTTCCAGTGACTAATTTTGAGACTTATCTGGATTATGACTATGGCAAACAGAGAATGGCAAAACCACCTTACAGTCCATACTGGCTAGATAGGAGGTAACTCAAAGCTGGAAACTACATAGTGATGATGTGGTTCCACACCAATGATGTGGTTCCAGCAATGTCTTATTTTATTTAAAGGTTTTTTAACCTATGGTTTTTTTTTAATTTTCAATTGACAAAGATTAGCAGGTCAGGTGTACTCATGGCAGTAGTGGTCCCCAGCTGAGGATGTAACCTTTCCTAAACAGCTCCCACTTCAAAAGAGTTTCAGTGATGGATAAAATTATGTGAGTACTTACTAATGTTTGTCAAGTAAAATCATCCAGTCTTTCACAAATGGTTTAATTTGATGGGCAAAATAATCTGAATTGCTATCAGGAAATTTTGAAGGTGCTCAACTTACTTTCTCTGCAGGGATGACAATAGCAAAAATCTAAGTTTCACAGACCTTCCCAAGTCTGTAAGTTTAGCTTTGAAGACTATGAATAACCCTAATTCAGTTCACTCAGTTATGTGTGTATGTAAAACCACTCAAAAACAAAATATATGGTCACAGTCTTGCCAAGCAGTAACTGATCAAAATTATGAAGAAAGACAATTTAGGTTAGACAAATTAGATTTATTGAGTAGGATGGTCCTAGCAGTTGTACAAATTCCTAGAATTATCAAGTGTCAAACATCATTACATCCATAAAATAACACACTCATTCAGCAAAACACATCTTTGTGAATCATAAGAGATGTCGTCTGTGGAAGAACAGAGAACTGAGAAACCTGGAATAATAATTTTATTGAAGTCCTAAAGCTGTCAAGATAAATAGGAAGAGGATAAGTAGGGCATTTTAAATGTTTGTCCCAAGGTACATACTTTCTTAATGTTTTCCTCCAGGGAGAAGCCTCTTTGAAGTCACTGTACAGAGAACAAAATCATCCTAAACTAAAGCACTCTGAAATTGAGCCTTACTTGCATACAATATATGGTACACACACATGGTATACAAATTTTGCACGTTGCTGCAAAAAAAAGTATCTCTGACACTTTGGGATGCACATCCTTTTGTGATTGATGCTGAAGAGGGCAAATATAGATGCAGCTAGTTCCCTCTTGTCACATTCTTGAATCATAATAGATTCAGCTCTCTCAACACTTTCTGTTCTGTACTTGCCTGCACTTTCAAAGCTTCGGATTAAAGGTATACATCTGACACACAACAGATTTGGTCTAAAAATGGGATGGAGAGTTTGAAGCGTGGTTTCTGAAGCCAGAAATTAAAGTCAAAAAAGTGGAGTGAGGATGAAGAAGGCAGGACAGAGGAGGAAACTGTCAAGAAAACAAGGCAAAAGGACTCCATGTAACTTCAGGGCACAAAAGCTGATGAATGAATAAGAGCTTTATGCAACTATTGAGTCTTATTTAATTTACAAAGGATCCGTCAGATTATATTTATAATCATAAAGGTGGATCTGTAGAAATTATAGTTGATGGAAATAAATCATGAAACAATTTAATTTACTTTATTTTTATTTTACTTTTGTGATGGTTATATATTCTGAAGAGC
>PPHD01001600.1:0-7500 GCA_002909625.1 Bambusicola thoracicus | reverse complement strand
AGAGTAGGTCTCACAGACACATAAGCAGGATGAGCCAGGCAAGGAAGGCAGTTGGAAAAGCCTGATTAGGTAAAGATGAAGCAGGGAACATGAAGAGATGGCTAGGCTGAAGGGCGAAGCAGAACCATCATGTGAATGGCAGTGGCCTGTATTGATGTCAGTTTAAAACAATTGCAGAATTGAACCTATGGAGGTGGTTTTTTAAGTTCTTTCTTTCTTTCTTTCTTTAATCTCCGCCAAGTCACTTAATTATAGTGTTTCTGAAATGCAAGCTTATCTAGTAATTAAATTTTAAAATCTATTCGACTGTTGGATGAAAAACATGCGTGAAATATGTAAATAATACTCTCTTGCTTATGGCAAGTGGCCCCTCTGTAGCACATAAGGAGTCAATAATAGTGCCAAATTTGTTTTTAAACTTGAGTCTAAATAGACAGCAAAATAAATAAGCATACACTTAACATGTTTCATATTGTAATTCTTTGAAAGATCAGAAAATACTCCTGTGTGTCATTATATGTCTCATTCAGAAAAGAACATGCTCCATTGTTACAGGAGTGTATATATAGGAATAAAACAGTGTCTCAAGTAAATCTTATGCTCAGAAAAGCATTTTTCTTGCACTCCATCCATATAAACAAAATAAAAGATCATGCAAAATATTTGGAATAGTCCTGTCCAAATGTGGAATGGTAAGAAGCCAAGAAACCATATTTAGCTCCCTACAGGACAACAACACAGTGCTACTCAAACCGTATACAAGTAATCTTAACTGTCACACACCTGCAGCAAGACAAAAGAAAAGCTTTGTGGTGATTAGTGTTCAAGATTCAGTAGAGGCAGGCTATCATTTTAAGGAGAGCATGAAGAAAGAAAATAAATACATCAACACTCCTCCTGACTGTCAAATTATGAAAATGAGTCCTGGAATGTTCCCATACAACCTTCTTAAGAAATTTGGGACAAATTTAATCCTTCATACTCAGTAGCTTGGCTGTAGTCCAGGAAGGTCCTCAGCATGAAGGCTGAAATGAAGCCAAGCCATGAATATCTAGGAGAGCACAGATATTAGATTGAAGGTTCTGCTCGTAACACAGAAATGACTAATGTTGATGTAAGAAAAATATTTTTCTGCCATTTTTACCAGAGTATTAGGGTGTAATGCATTGCATCTAGCTCAGTAAAATATTCTGAAGACATATACAGATAAATGTACAGCTGGGAAATGTATCTCGTCTATATGAACACGGTACATTCTTCAGGCACTTTGTGTGCATGTTACAGGTGGAATGTAATTAAAAACAGTAATGGCCATACATAAAATAGTAGCACATCCATTTCTCTAGCACGCCATTTTTTCTTTTTCATCTAGCAAGAATCCACATTCAAATTTTGGCATGTGCACCAAATCTCCATGCATAACGTGGGGAAGTGAATTTGTGTGCTTTTGCAACAGGCTATTGGCAGAAGCCCTTAATGGTGCTCAGAACTTTAGAACTGAGAATCTAAAACAGCTGGTACACACTAATTTATTTATTTATTTATTTATTTACTTATTTGTGAATTCTTGGGTCTCTGTTAAGGTTAATTCATTTTCCTGTGTTTTGGTTCCATGGCTATTGTGCACGTCCAGGACAAACACTGATCTCAGTCATCTCTAGAGACAAGAATCACTGATCTCTTCTAAAACTCACGAGCAGAAAAAAAGATGAAATGTCTTCATGATATAACTCACCAGGCTTATTTCTTGCCCTTGGGATCTGTATTGCACATGTAAATATAATACAGAACTGTCAAAGCAGAGCGAATAGCCTTGACCTGTTATTAAAGAGTTCTCAAAAGACCGCAAAATACAGACAAATGCTTCGCTCTTTTATGGTATATACATACCTTTACAACAGTTACATAACTGTGTGAAGACATACAATCCAACACATGGAGATGAGCCAAGGAGTTTGCAGCAGGTTTATGGGAGCTTCAGACCTACCAATTGGGCATGAGTGGGAAAAAGAAAAGCAGACAGTGAACATGACTTAGGGATTCCTGAACAGAATGAGGAAGACTTATTTATAGTTGTAGCCCTCCACCTTCAGATCAAAATAAGCCCAGATCCTGCTACTAACTTCAGTTAAATCAGTAAGACTATTCATACACAAATTACTATCTAAAACTTCTATCTGTAAGTCTTCTTCATGACTGGGAAACATTCTGGAGAGTCACTCAGTTTTTGACAGCCAATGGTAACAGAGTAAAAGAACAATAAAAACAGGACACATTATGAGAAATCCAAGAATAGAGAATATTTAAGGAAGTCTTAATCTTGAGGAAAGAGCAGTTTTAAAATGAAATGTGTGTCAGACAATTACAGAATGAAAGGCCTTATAAAAAGATTTTACATGTCTGTGTGTTTTCTTTGCAAAAGAAAAAAAATTGCACATTCCTTTTGACCCAGAAGTAACATATAAATTGAGCTCATTTCTGCAGTTTTCATTTAAATTTTTGCCAGGACAGTTCATTTCTTAGTATCCCCAGAAGTTAACATCTCCTTTCACTATGTTAAGTATTTATAACATTTCATGTCAAATGCACTGTTTAACTCCTAGCTTATGAACAAATACATTAGATCTTTGTTAAGACTAAAAGTTCCTTTTCTCCATAATAATCATCAGGAAATTTCATCAAGGCTAGTTTTAAACGTCCAGCCTCGTGACTAGTAGCAAAACATAGCTGGCCAGTTGGTGCAAGTGTTTCATTCTATGGAGCTGAAAAACTGGTAGGGTTACTCAAGGACTCACACAGATGTATGTACAGAAACTAAGCACATTGGATAAAAGGGATTAGGATGTAAGTGAGATTTAACTGACTGCACTATAATTGGCTAAATTTTACACTTTGATACCCATTGTACTTTTTAAATCATTGTATTGTAATTCTATCATTATAATATTACGAGCAAGTACCTGGGGGCTAAGATTAAGAAGTTAAGAGTTTGTTTTATGATGATGTGGTTCAATTGGTGCATTATAATTGGTGCATTATTTCTTCTGAAAGCAGTGAGCTGTTAAACACGGTAGCCAGTGGTATGTAGGAGTAATTCTTGTTCCCTGCTGTCAGAGATCATGGTATTAAGCTTATTCTTTCCTTAACACAAAATTGATGGATTTAGTATTTATCAGCAAATGTTGTTTCTGCTGGTGGCACAACTTGCTTCCCTGGAACACACCACATTATATTGTATGGAAACCATAGGTAACAGTATATACAGTTAAGAACCTCTTCACATTTTTGCTCTGGTTTTGTTGATATCACATCAATTTTTAGCATCTTCTGAAAAATTATTATGATAATAGGGGGGCAAAAGCCAGTTGCCTAGTTCCTAACAGTGTCAGTCAAGATCTGGGAAATTATCACTGTCAGTAATACAGTGACATAAAATTTTTAAGGGAATTTCTTTATAGCAGAGATCCTCAAGGCATGCAGAAAGTTGTATTCATCTATATTTGGTATGGTAGCATTACACTGTAATTATGAAGGACCATATCCATTAACACCTAAGACTGTGTTGTTTTGTAAGCACTTGTAGCTATTGCTGAAAAGGTCTTTCTCAGGAATACCTCAAGACTCAGAACCAAAAAGGTTGATATTGCCATGAGATCATTCAGTCTACCCTGTCGTTCTATTAAATACCCCAAACATGAATAAATAAGCACAGCAATAATATGAAAGTAAACAGATGTGAGATATTTAATTTATAAAAAACTGGGTCAATTTGGTTTTGGAGCCAATCAGAATAAAAAAGTGACAATACTTATGTAAGAATAAGGAAAGATAAATTTTGTCATGGATTTTAAGTGTCAGAATGAAAACTGTAAAATAACATCATAAAAAAAAATACAGGAAAATTTGCACAGAAAATTAGTATAAAACAATGCGGCCATCAAACTAAAATCATATAAATAGTTCAGATAATTAATCAGGATCAAGCTCTAAGCTAAAAGTAATGAAACATATCAAACGACCAGGTGCAGAGAGTGGTGGTGAGTGGAGTCATATCCAGCTGGCAACTGGTCACAAGTGGTGTTCATCAGGGGGTCAGTATTGGGGCCCATCCTGTTTAATGTCTTTATTGATGGTCTGGACAAGGGGATTGAGTGTGCCCTCTGTAAATTTGCAGATGACACCAAGTTGGGAGGAAGAGTTGGTCTGCCCAATGGCATCAAAGGCTGAAGCCAACTGTATGTGCCTCAACAAGACTCAGTGCCAGGTCCTGCATGTCAGTCACAACAACCCCATGCAACACTTCAAGCCTGGAGCACAGTGACTGGCAAGCTGCACAGAGAAAAGGGATCTGGGGGTGTTAGCTGACAGCCAGCTGAACAGGAGCCAGCAGTGTTTTCCCACGTGGCCAAGAATGCCAAAGGCAACATGGCTTGTACCAGAAATAGTGTAGTCAGCAGGACTGTGGAGGCAATCATCCCTCTCTACTCAGCACTGGTGAGGCCACACCTTGCATACACAGTGGGGGGTCTGGAGCCCATCACTACAGGAAAAACACTGAGGTCGGAGAGTGCATCCAGAAATGGGCGATGAAGCTGGTGAGGAGTCCAGAGCATAAGTCTTATGAGGAGTGGCTGATGGAACTGCTATTGTTTAGTCTGGAGGAGACTCAGAGGAGACCTTATCGCTCTTTACAACTACTTGAAAGGAAGTTGTAGCAAGGCGAAGGTTGGCCTCTTTTTCCAAGTAACTATTGATAAGAAAAGAAGGAATGGCCTTAAGTTGCACCAGGGGAGGTACTGGTTGGATATTTGCAAAAATTTCTTCTCAGAAGAGTGGTGAGATAAACAGGCTGCCCAGGGAGGTGGTGAAGTCATCACCTCTGGAGGTTTTCAAGAAGAGGGGAGATGTGGCTTTTAGGGACATGGTTGAATGGGAATGGTGTTGATGAGTTGATGGTTGGACTAGATGAACTGAGTAGTCTTTTCCAACCTTAATGATTTTGGGATTATGTGATTCTATGACAAATATCCTGAGGATGTTAAAAGGCATTTCCAAGGCACTTTGAGAAAACAGATCTACAAATGTATTTTGTAGATTAAAAGAGGCCAGAGATAAAGATATGAATTCTGGATCATAAAGCATTTTAATAATTTATGATACTGATTTAGATAACAAATATAGAGAAAGTGCACATATCTAAAAGTAGAGAAATGTTATCAATTACACAGACGATGGAATCAAGTGCACTCTCAGCAAGTTTGCAGGCAACACCAAGCTGTCGATACACTGGAGGAAAGGGAAGCTATCCAGAGGGACCTGGACAGGTTGGAGAAGTGAGCCCATGTGAACCTAATGAGGTTCAACAAGGCCAAGTGAAAGGCGTTGCACTTGGGCTGGGGCAATCACAGGTATTTATACAGACTGGGGAAAGAACTCCTTGAGAGCACCCCTGTGGAGAAGGACTTGGGGGTCCTGGTAGATGAGAAACTGGACATGAGTCAACAGTGTGCACTTGCAGTCCAAAAGGCCAACTGCGTTCTGGGCTGCACTTGAAAAGGGGTGGCCAGCAGGGAGAGGGAGGTGACTGTGCCCCTCTACTCAGCTCTTGTAAGGCACCATCTGGAGTACTGTGTCCAGGCCCAGGGCCCCCAGAAAAAGAAAAAAGCAGAGCTCTTGGAACGAGTCCAGAGGAGGTCCACTAAGATGATCAGAAGACTGGAGCACTCCTCCTATGAAGAAAGATTGAGGAAACTGGGCTTGTTTAGCTTAGAGAAGAGAAGGCTCCAGTGAGACATCACTATGGCCTTCCAACACTTGAAGGGAGCATATAAACAGGAAGGCAAATGGCTGTTTACAAGGGTGGATAGTGATAGAACAAGGGGGAGTGGTTATAAACTGAGGCAGGGGAGATTTACGTTAGATATTAGGAGGAAGTTGTTCACTCAGTGGGTGGTGATGCACTAGAACAGGTTGCCCAAGGAGGTTGTAGATGCCCCATCCCTGGAGGCATTCAAGGCCAGGCTGGATGTGGCTCTTGGCAGCCTGGTCTGGTGGTTGGCGATCCTGTCCATGACAGGGGGGTTGAAACTACATGATCTCTGAGGTCCCTTTCAACCCGGGCCATTCTATGATTCCGCGATTTTATGAAAATCTGTTCTCTCAGTTGCATAAGTAGGACAATTAAAGACTCAATTTTTACAAAAAATTGGTAAGCATTGGAGCTGTCCCATGCAGTATCATTGTAACTGATATATCTTTTATAAAATGAAGGTGTTTTTGTTGTTGTTGGTGGTGGTGTTTTTTGTTGTTGTTTTTTTTTTTAATTTAGGATAATTTTTCAAGAAATATAGATTCTTCTAACAATTTTCAACAGAGATTCTGTATGCACGAAGTGGAAAACATCCAAAACAAGAGAAAAAAGATTTAAAATATATTTCAGATGTGTCACTCATCAACACTGATACTGGGCCATTTCTTAATCTCAAGCAATTTGAAAAATGCTTAAAGACACAGAAACTGGTATAAAATATGACTTATTCAATCATGTGATTAGATGAGTCTGATTTAGGACAGAAAGATAAGTCATAAAGGACAGAGTTTTTAAAATAACCCAATTCTTCTGGAATGTTGTTCCAAACCTTCAGGTTAAGATGCCTTCCAGACTTGTGGAGCCAACATATGGCTATGGCACATCTTTACTTTTTATCTTGAATATTAATAAAAACGTTAACCCAGAGGAATCTCTCTGATAACTGCTGAATATTTTTCTCCCTAAGTAAGAACTGATCTTTGTTGGTGTAACTTAATATAAACTTCCCTTATAGGACACCTATCTTACAGTTTTTGTATTAGTTTTCCCAATGGTAACAGTTTCCTGAGGTCTCATAAAAATATACATATATATGGTAAATGTCATTTTGGTGAAGATGTATTTCAAGACAGTTGTGTCTGCAGTTTACATATTTTATTTTATTTTTTAAAGAAAAAAAACCTGACTATTGTATTTTTACTTCAAAATAGATTACCAAGAGACCAAATTCAGCCTTCAGATTTATACATGCTTAACATTCATTTTTGGACCTCCAGAGACTGCAAAAGTAATCTAACAGTAGCACTGTCAGACATCTCTAACCTTATGTGAAGGTCTGACTCTGCTTGGATTGTCATACATCCAGAAATCCTGGGCAGATTTCTAATGCCCAAGAAGAAATAAAAGGACATAAAGCTTCTTTATGGTTGGCAAATAGCCCCATCTCAAAAGTACCTATTCTGTGAAGTCCTGTGAAACAAAATCTGATCCAGACATCTCAAAAGAAGGTTGGAATCAAAGAATCATAGAATCACAAGGTTGGAAAAGACCTACAAGATCATCTAGTCCAACCATCCTCCCATTACCATTGCTACCACAAGCCACTAAACCATATCTCATAGCTCCTCATCCAGACACCTCTTGAACACTGCCAGGGATGGCGACTCCACCACCTCCCTGGGCAGGCCATT
>PPHD01001599.1:15919-41521 GCA_002909625.1 Bambusicola thoracicus | reverse complement strand
ATTTTTATTTTTTTGATTTTTTTTTTTTTTTACATCTTCTTTCTCTAAACTCTTTTAAAATCCTTGTTTGGGGAGGCTGAAAACATGCGATTATTTTTCCATTCTCTTCTATCACAGATGGATCTGAATTTTTACTCAAAGTACTTTCAGCTTGCTTTATGCTCCATTTCATAATGCTTTATTCCAATGGACTTTTAATCATTCAAAATCTAATAAGAAAGCCATTTTGGTAGCTGAATTAAAACACCTTATACTTCCTCCCTCTTTTACATTATTAGACCTGGTTAAAACCATCCAAAGCTCTTTCCAGGTCATTTTAGATTTATTTTTTTTTTTTAATCCATTTAAATCACAACACTATCTCATGACTTTTTTTCTTTTTTTTTTTTTTTAATAAAAATCTAGAAATCCTGTGAGCTTTCCTTTAAACACCAAAAGCTAGATGAAGTATTTCCATCAGGATTTTAGGGAATTACACATATAAAAAGATCAATATGTTCAAGCTTACTTGAAAAAGTAAGAATAAGTATTGCTAATCACCTGGTCTGATAGTTGCCTGCTGGATACATCTTTCTTATTAAAAAGGGAAAAAAAATGAAAATTTAATTTCTCTGGTCAATAATTACCTATCTTCTTCTACAGGAGCAATATGTAACAGGCACCTTAGAAACAGCTGAGAAGTGACTGTTCACTCCATTACTGTTTTCTGGGTTGCTATTGAATGTTTTTTCTCTTTTTCACTGCAGACTTCAGTGGCATTTCTGGAGTTTGCCCAAGTACATTGTCACCACTCTTAGAAAATGAAACACTTTCCATAATAGCTGATTTAGTGGCATTAAATACAATTTGTAGATTAAACTAGGAGACAATGGAACACACATGTTGCAGACTTGCTGATATATGCTAATTTTAGTACAGTGATGATGTCTAAATGGGATACCAATAGAAAGTAGAAGCGCTTTTTATTTATTTACTTATTTATTTAATGTTTTTCTATGTGCTAACATTTCTCTATGCATCTACCTAGATAGCAGATAAATGCATCCCAAAAGATGCCTATGGATGGCACAACAGAATGTTTTCTACCTGCTGAGGAAATTGTCGCACTCAACAATTACATCTGCCATGCATCTGTGCATACACCAATGACACGTGCGGGGTGCAACTGCTCTCCAGGCAGAGCTGTTCCTCTGGAGACAGGATTACAGCTGCCACTTGTGTGGGACAAAAGCCCTAGCAGTGTATAGAGGATTGCAGAAGACACTGGTAAAGCATTTCTCCAGCACTCTCTCTTTGCTGTAGCTGTTAGTCTTCACTTTTTCAAAAACACAACAGGCTTGGAAAGCAAAACTGCCTACTAATTAAATATCTGTCCCCAGTTTAGGCACCAAATAAAATAAAATACTCATATTGATACTGTGAATCTGTGAAAACTGCAAAAATGATTTGAATTTTCCAGTGCTAATTCAATATTTCTCTGATATATGCACTAATTCTTTCAATAACTCAGTATTTTAACAACATTAACTCTCAAGCACCAGAAATGGGTAACATTATTGTACCAATTATCCAAAGCTCACATCAGCAAAATAAGAACATTTTTTAGTCTATCTATGTAGTTTCATAAATGATTCAAAATGTGAATGACTTGATTAATCATATTTGTATATGTATAGCACCAAGTAGGAATAGTCTCATTAAAACTATAAGTAAAAATCTTGAAATTAGCTTTAAAATTCTATTCTCCCCAATTCTGAATATTAAGTACTGGAACTGACATCTGTGTTATCTAACCAAGGCATATTTTAGAATATATTCTAATTGAAGTCTGCTCAACAGAGTTCAAGAAAAGTGAGGATGAAATCTGATTTATTTGCTCAGATAGCAAGCATTTGGAAAAAGAAAATGTTTCTGCAGCAGCTTCAAAACTTCTCTTAGACCTTTCCTACTGTCTGTACAGCAGGTTACAAGTAGCAGACGTTTTCTCAGTGGCCAGATCCCTGTCTTTCATTCCAAAGCACAGTTCTTTATGGCAAAGTGTTGTCACCTGACTCCTGAAGTGAAACTGAAATGGGTCCTTCACTACCACTAAGCCTGCTTTCTATTGCTTATTGAATCCTGTTTCTTTTGCTTATTTATTTATTCATTCATTCATTTATTTATTTTGCAGTCTTGCAAAGATTATAGGATATGTTTCCAATTAAAATAATAATAATAATAATAACCTGCTATATAGATATTTTTTTGATTGTTGAATTTTTGTAGTGTGAAAGATCACTATAGTAAGACTTTGCCAGTAAATCAGGCCAACAAATTCTGTACAACCGAATGCTTGGAAACATGGTCAGCTGATTAGGCATTAGGCTGTGACTCAGGAGATCTGGATTCAGTTCCTGGCACTTTCTGCATCACCTTAGGCAAATCACTTTAATGTTTTTACCCTTGAGATTCCAAATATGAAATAGCATAGTAACATTTCTTTTACCCTTTTCTCTACCTTTCTCCTGCTCCCCACCACTGGCCAGCAGTGCATTTTACCAGATGCACAAAACAGAGAGGGTGGATTTTGTATTTAACACGTAGCACCTTGGTGTCATCTGAAATTCTGTTTTATGGCCTTAAACCCACTCTGAGGCAGCCATTTATGCAAATAATTATTGAAGAAAAACAAAGATGCCCTTCAGAAAACCAGCTATGTGCTCTTCCTTGTTTCTACCAGTGCCTCTCTGGCAATGAAAGACAGACGTGTTTTTTGTTAGCAGTGGCAATAATGCAACTATTGCTAGCTCTGCCAAAGCACCTGTGCTGCTAGCCTTCAGGGAGGTGCCATGCAAACACTGTCTGAGTGTGACTCCCCTGCTCTCAAGAGTGCTCTGGTTTGGACTGGGCTCCTGTGCCATAATGTTTCCTTGTGGATGTTCTGTATGTTTGAACAGCTATTTGTGGATATGCTCCTTTCCAAACTGTCAAGAGGGAGAAGCAAAAGAATCACTTTTCAACCTCTGATCTTCCAAGTATTCTTAATGGGCATGTATCCAGACATTTTCATTAATGTAAGTAGGAGCTAACTAAACTGGCTAATAAGTTGTCTCTGTTTTTCACTCATTTTCAGTCAACATAACTAATCAACATGCCAGAAAATGCAAAATACTGTATGAGCCCTTGAGAGGAGAAGCATTTTTAATCACTGTGATTGTTCATCTGCTGTTAAAAATGTGTCTTAAAATTAATATAATGATAGCTTGTGATGCTGAATCTTTAATAGCATATGGAAGGCACATCCAGTACAAAGTGGAAAATGGCGCTGTAGGATGTGCTCTGAATCACAAATGTACTAATGTAAAAAATTCAGGGGATTCAAGGCACAGTGATGAGCTGGTAAGGATTCTATTTAGTCAGAAAGGGGAAATGAATAAGATTAAAAATTCAAACTGAAATGAAAATGTCTGTGAATAAGCAACAGGAACACATGAATCTCAGATATAAAGAAAAACAACATGGCTAATAATGTTTAGCATCTGTATCCTTTTGAGATTATCAAGCACTTTGTAAATGTGAATGAATAAATGAATACCAGGTCACTATAAGATTAATATTATAATTAATGTTAATAAATATTATATACTTAACAAATGGCACAGCTGACACACAGACAAAGCCATTATCATCAAAACTAAATGCCTTAGTCATCTGATTTTAAAAATTATTATGGTGCTCAATAATTTGTCTGTCTTTCACTGAGCAGTCAAGGTTGCCAGACCCCTGAAAAACAAATTAATATTTGTAATCTTAATTCTGAAAAAACATCATTTTCCACATGTAGGAATCAAACAGTTCCAAAAATAATAATGGAAGACTTTATGATTCCAATATATTAGGCTACTTTGTCTGAGTCAGTTGCCACAGATTTCCTTCAGAGTTAAGGAGTTTTCATTAGTACTGGCAATAGAATCTAAGGTGTGACTCATGAAATTCTAAAGTGGTTGTTTTAAACAAGCCAGATGATTTACACTTTAAAAATGCCTGTTGCTCTGCACTAACTGTGGAGACAGTGGGGGTTAAGCATCTGTAAATGCTACAGTCCCGCAGCTGGAGCTCTGAGAACACTGTGCATTTATTACACTCTGTCTTGGATATAAAGCGACTAAAAGATATATATACACATATATATAACATATATATATACATATACTTCCATTTTCTGATAAAAAACTTCCTTTTACCTACTGACCAGTGTCAAAAATATTTGCTAAAATTTCTAAAGAATACACATTCTTTCATGAAGTATGCATATTTATGTGACCATCCATGATAGTTACTGTTGTCATTCTCAAAATTAAGCAATTTGAGTTCTGACTCATAGTTTATTTGGTCTTTTTTTTTTTTTTTTTTTTTTTTTTTTCAGTCAGAAAAAGAAGATGAGTTATGTCATTATCAACATTTATGTTCAGTGAAGGCATTTTCTCTCGTAAGCACTGAAAATTCTGCTATATGTACGAAGGCCATCTAAAAATTAATTTCACAACTCCACTGCAGATCAAGCCCCACTAACCTAAGTTATCTTCATAATTATGATTAATTATCCTGTCAACAGAGATTAAAGATATTAATAAAAATATAATACTGGTAGTGCTCATGAAGAAGTTCACTTGTTCCAAATCTATTTTCTGCTGGACGTGTTTGCTCTTGGCACAGGTATGAACACTTTTTTTTTTTTTTTTTTAAACTGTGGTACTTAACACATCTAAGCCTCTGAAACTCTTAGCCTTGTAATGTAGGTAAAAGATGTTCCTACAAAACCGAGTAAATTCCAAATTTACTGGCAACAACTAAGAAGCAAGCAAAGAGATCTTTCTTTTACTTAGTTTTATAAAAGTGGGAATGAGTTTGTCCAATGTTGCAAGGGAGGTTCCTGGTCAAGCAGAAGGTCCCAAATCTCATTTTAACATTATATTCAGGACACCATCTTGTTGCTATTTCATCATAAGAATCACAGGAATATTCCATGTTTGTTTAACCAGAAGATTAAGTTTGATCAGAAGATAACTCTTTTTCCAGTGAGCCAATTCTGAAGGCACAATATGAGAGCAACACAAATAAATAAATATCATGTTCAAATAGTAAGTTGGAGACATGGGATATTTCTCTACAAAGGTGAAAGTTTTCTTGGAATTAACCATCCAACTATCTTCTTAATGTTTTCCATCTATCCCTTTATTCATCCGACTATCTTTGTAATCTTTGCATTCTTTTCCAAATTAACTCAATTTTATCATGTTCATACTTTGAAACATTTGGCAGTAGGATGGCTTCATTCATAGGCTGCATAGCTAAATTATAATGAAATGATGGCAGGCTTTCATCCTGTGTTGAATTCTACTAAAATGGTTAAATTACTTCTAGATTGAAACTAGATTTTACCTGGATATTTCTATGGAGTAAGTGAATTGGCTCAGAAATGTGCATTAAAGAACAGAAGAGTTATATTCAAGGTTGTATATCAAGAAACAGCCAAGAAGAAAATCACATTCTGCTCAAACTGGAGTTGATTTCAAGTTCCCTTCTATATTTCCAGGCTTATGTCTTCAAGTTATAGAAATGTTTCAGCCATTTCTCTCTAAGGTTTACCTTCAGTGGTATTCACTGCTTTTTTATGTCTGGGCTGGACTGCATAAGGGAGGAGGACAGGAGAAATGGACTATATATAGACCACAACTTACAGAAGTCTTACAGAAATTATGCTAACTTGCCTTCATCTTATTCTTGGAGAAACATCTGCAGACACTAGAAGAATCACTTTGGCTTCTGACTTCCACTCCTTCCTTTTGGACTTCAGTAAAATATACTGCAGTATTGACCCTGCACAAAGGAAGACAATGATACAGGTTAATGCTACCAAACTTTATATATTAAATTGCAGTGAGTGAATTAAGAACATGCATGTCTCACACATAAAGCNGCTGCAGTATTGACCCTGCACAAAGGAAGACAATGATACAGGTTAATGCCTCCAAACTTTATATATTAAATTGCAGTGAGTGAATTAAGAACATGCATGTCTCACACATAAAGCTGATGAAAACAGATGTCAGCAGAGGGCTCTTCAGCCCCTACTGTATCTGAATTGCCTTTCGTTCTTGGTGTAGGACAGTGATAAAGACTGATTGTTTCTTGTTCCGTATCCATGGAGATCTTCTGTGGCACTAATGAGAGTCAGCTATGATAGCTATGGTTCAGAAATGTCACCAGATGCCAAAATACACACCATATCTTCTAGAAAAAGAACCTTACACTTCTTAACTGCANTGATGAAAACAGATGTCAGCAGAGGGCTCTTCAGCCCCTACTGTATCTGAATTGCCTTTCGTTCTTGGTGTAGGACAGTGATAAAGACTGATTGTTTCTTGTTCCGTATCCATGGAGATCTTCTGTGGCACTAATGAGAGTCAGCTATGATAGCTATGGTTCAGAAATGTCACCAGATGCCAAAATACACACCATATCTTCTAGAAAAAGAACCTTACACTTCTTAACTGCAAGGTTAGTCAAAGAGACCTAAATTTTGATTCCTGTCTAAAACTTAGCCTACAAGTTTTCAAAAAGAAGGATAAAACTTGAATCACAATTTATTTGATACATACTGTAGTAAATGAAATTGATAGAAACTAAAATCTTTGTAAAATGCAAATGGGGGAAACAGTCAATGTACATCTTTCTTCAGAGTCTAAGGGCTGCTGGACTGGATTTTGTTACAGTTGTAGATAAAATATTGTGCACTTCAAGTAGAAGAAATAAGCTTTGTATCTGTATTTGATCTTGAAACTAACTATAAACACTTGAGAGAAATCCTGGGAGTGACAATTAGAATGTTACATAAACATCTGTCATCAGAAACCAAGAATTTACAAAGAAGATGATAGAAACAAATACAAAAGTGTTAAGAATGTACTGAACAACATAATTGTAGATTTTCTACATGGGCATAGGTCTAGCTACCTGATTTAATCATATATAAAAGAAACAGAATTTAAACAAAACCAAGAAGTTGCGCCAGGGTAGGTTTAGGTTGGATATCAGGAAACACTTCTTCACAGAAAGGGTGGTTAAGCTCTGGAATAGGCTCCCCAGGGAGGTGGTTGAGTCACCATCCCTGGAAGTGTTTAAGAGCAGTTTGGACGTAGTGCTCAGGGACATGATTTAGCAGAGGGTTGTTAGAGTTAGGGTACTATGGTTAGGCTGCGGTTGGACTTGATGATCCTTGAGGTCCCTTCCAACCTGAGTAATTCTATGATTCTATGATTCTAAATCCAACAGGAGACATTTCAGAAGTCTCAAATAGTTCATAGTCTGCAGATTAAATTGCTATGAAGGTACATCTGAAACTTGGGCTCTAATTCCTGTTTCAAGGCAGATGGAATATGTATTTAAAGTGGAGCACAATTTAAAATACTACCTAAACTGCATTTCTTCCTCTTATCAACAATTAGAACACATTGAATTAGTAAAGAACATGTGGCAAGAAGGCTACTTTTTTTTGTTGTTGTTTTGATTTTGTTTGTGTTTTTGTTTTCATTTTTGGCTTAGATTTCCGCTGGAACAAAAATGTTCATCACTGATAGATCTAAATGAAGAAACGTGCCATCATTAGCCAGGAGATTCCATAAATCTGTGAGGAAAAAAAAAGGCAGGGAATTTGGAGCTGGCTACTCAAATAGCCGGCTGAAAAGTCCTCTGTGAGACTTGCAAGAACCTTCTTTCCCTGGGGAGAGACCTTTCATTCAGTTTTGCTCCTGGATGCGGAGGAATAGGCTCTTCTTCTCTAAATTTACCAGTATTCATTACAGCAGTGCTGAGCACTGACTTCTCATAATGTTGTTGAACTCTAAATGCTCAATACTTCTGAAAAATGAGCCGCTTCTGTTTAAATATCTTGATAGAGGCTTTGTACTTTCAAAATATTGATTTATGTCACTATGGGGTATTTTAATTACAACGATAGTATTAAAATAGAACATAAAAAGCTATACATTTTTATTTTGGCTTAGTTAAACTCTAATCCCATGTATTGTGGGTTTTAAAGTTGAGTCCAGGGAAAAAAAAAATAAATTGCTTTTGTAAGAAATAATCCTCCTCATGAATTATTGACTAACCTTACTGTATAAAAGCAAGACTCTCAAGGTTTTTGTGGGAGTATCACTCATAAATTAGGAGCAATTCCAAACACTGGAATAAACTGAAGAATGAAACTATAAATCTTCTGGGTCAAGTACAGGGAATGTACTTTTTTTATTTTGAACAGGGCTCAAATGATTTCTCAGTGTATTTCTTTGTTCTTCACCTCTTCAAAGCCCAACCTATCAGTAATTCAAAGTATCTGTACTTACACCCTCTATATTTGGAAGGTGTAACACAGTACATTTTCTTAGCTGTTTTGAACAGTTGATTCTCTAAAGCAAACAATAGAAGTTCAAATTTTTTGCTGTTGTATTAAACAACTGTTAGGTGTCAAATTACCCTCAGGCATTTTTGCTTTAACTGTACAGTTGAGAAGTCATTTTCCATCCTCCTACCAAAATAAATTCTTTATTCTTGAGAAATATTGGCAGAGATGTTTCTGATATTCCTACCCTCGAATATGAAACCTGACAACGCAGTCAAGTCTCAGTGTAGAAGACTATACAGCAGAAAAGCTACAAATGCCCAACCTTCACAGGAGCTATAGGTCTGAAGTCTTTTTCCACACCAAGCAAATAACACACAAGAAGATACTGCAGAGCACATTCACAGTATCTCAAAAGGGTAAAGCAAGAGCTGACTGATTGGTTGCACTTCATGTAATTAGTATTGAAAACTTTGTCGCAACATCAACAAAAGGAAGACGAGGTTTAAGTCAAAATCAATTGACTGATACCATCTAAATACTTACTTATTCTTAAGTGATACTTATGGAAAAGTCAACAAATTAAAAAAAAAAATTCCACTTAATTTCTTATACCTACTGTGATATTAAGTTTCTTGAATTTAACTAGATTTTGTTTTAAGTTTGTAATAATAATAGGTACAAGAGAGGAAAATGTTCATATTTCTGTAAATAAAACTGATGCAGAATTAATCTTTGTTTAACATGTATGCTAAGGTACAGACATAATTTGATCTACTAAATATTTCCCTGAAGTGTTGACAGCTAAGCATATGAGGTACAACTGCTGAGTTTATATATGAAACACGCAGCAGAGGGTAAAGAACAGGCTCTCTCTGTATACAACCTAAAAACAGGCTCACACATGTTTCTGTGAAGAAAATGCAATGGACCTAATAACTTTTTTCTAAGTTTAAAATGTCTCATATCAAACAACATCCATAGGGTGAAGAAAAAAAAAAAAACAGTAGGAGAAAAAAATGAACAGCTGTTCTCACCAAAGGCCACAGCTTGCAGGCATTACTATTAAGCAGTTTTCAAAGAACAGGAGCCCAGTAAGCATTAATTAGAAAATACTAATGAACAATAATGACAATTTTAATTTTAACAGTTATTTAATACTCTGCTACAGTACATAGATTTCTCTATTTTAGTACATCCACCTACAGCTAGTATAACAAAATGGGGAATTAGGACAACTTGATATATTTTGCAAATTAGGACTAGTGTGTCTATGATTAATTAATACAGAAAGGGCTACATTTGCAACTAGATGCTTTGACAGTGAATAATTTAACCAGGTTTACTTTTAGTATATTGGTAAAGCAAGCTACATTTCAAATACTGCATGATAAATTTTCTCTAAAGCAATTCATGAGACCAAAAAATTACAAACATAAAAATCAATTGCTTATTTCCATTTAAAATTTGGAGCAGTACTACAGAAAGTAGATTTAGGATGTACTTTTTATGGACGGGATTGTCTAGGAAGGATATAGATTATATTATCCCTAAAAAAAAAAAAAAAAAAAAAAAAAAAGGCTAATTTTCCTAGAAGCAAGTTGTTTGTGTTAATTTATTCATTCACATAGTCCTCATCCGCTTCAAAGTGGTTCTTTGTAAAAACAGAGAAAAATATACAGTAAATTAAATATGTTGCAGTGATTTAAAGAAACAGATATTCTGCAAAGATGTCAGCAGATAAATTATCTTAATTTATGAGCCTTAAATTCATGAATCATGTCCTGTTGTGTTGACTATATTTATGAGACTTAAATGGCTGCTAAAATAAATAACAGAATGATGACAATTCAAAATGCATGATGAGAATGCTACCTAAAATCTTTCAAAACATACTGAGATCACAACAAAATCTTTAAGCTATTTTACTTACTCAGCAATTTTCTATAGCAACAGTGATATATAGAAATATGTAACACTGATTTCAAGAGTAAGCTTAACTCCAATCTTTAGAGTCTAGCATTTAGATCTATTTTTCTATAAAGTTTAATTAATTGGTATTACTGAGTTATCTCTTGAGACAAGAGGAACCGCAATGCTGATGAGAAGAGAAACAGAAGAACTGACATGTCAGAAACAGTTCGTGGATGTGACACTACCACAAAAAGACACAAGAGAGTCTAACCCTTTGTGTATCTGGCTGGTTATGTGGCACAGAATATCAATCAGTGATGAGAAACTCCATACCAAGTTGAAAAGCAAGACTCTTTATTTTATGTCAGACAGAGAAACAACAATAAAAAATACTTTCCATTAAAACTTTGCAAAGTTATTTTTGTTTTAATGGCCTAATGTGAATTGACAGTGAAATATATCCCTGGAGAACCAGGGATAATATGCTGTAAGTGAGATAAAGACAGTATATTCCATTATTGCTGACATAAATGCCGATTTATAGATTTCAATAAGAAGAAGGATTTTATTTTTTTAGTCTTCTGTAGTGGTACTAAGTAGTGAGGATTTAGATTTCAATGTTTTTTTTTTTTTGTTTGTTTGTTTTTTCCACTTTATTTTTCCCCTGGTAAAAGCACTAACAATTTAATTGCCATGCTACATGTTTCATCATTTCAAAAGATAAGGTATAGACGACAGCGTTTTGAATTTACTGCCAATGTAGGCTGATAGATTTCTGCACCTAATCCTTTGCCATACTTGAACACTCATTTCGTCCACACAAAAACACAAGTGTCAGAAGTTCCATCATTCTTTGTGTCAATTGCATTATGATTTTTAAATTAAAATATTCAGGTTTCCGGTAGTTGGTAAACAAATGAGCAGGGGAACAAATGACTGCACTGTAAACTGTATATGCAAGTGCTGTGATTATGTGTGGATTAAACAATTTAAAACATGAATGAGACAAGAAAACATAAGGCATGCTTTCTGAGCTTATGATTTTATTTTAAGGAAAACCGAAGAAGGAAATGTATATCCAGCAAATATAGCAAAGCTATTCCCCAGCTAATGCACCGTAGTTTTAGAAGATGGGGATGCTTTATATTTTATGTTTTTCTGATAGATATCATAAGAGTAGCCCTGTTCTGGCCTCCAAAGCTGCCAGAACAAAGGATTACACTGCAAACAGTAGAGTATAATAATATTAAATACAGTCAGCAAACACCATGTGATCAACAGAAAAGACTGATTCCTTGATACCTCCCACACTCTGGCCCATTACAGTTAAGTAATTGAAGTAATTGAAGTTTGACTTTTGATTTCTATGTCTACAGCATTTGCATCACATAAAGTTTCATGTCAAACTTGTAAGATAAGAAGTTCTGAAGTTCCTTTGGGTAAACAATTTTTTGTTATTGTACTGTTTGAAACACTGGAGGTCTTAATCTCACAATGAACCTAGTACTGTGGTAACATTTTAGAAGAATACAAGATGTACTCCAGAAGAGAAATGTCAGGGATTTCTACTGCCTTACAATAAGGCATTTAGACACAGCTATACTTTGGAAGACAGAAAGTTTGACCACTGCACTACATGGATAATCCTCATATTTGAGTGAAAAATTGAGGTGTTTTTTAATGAATACTACAGCCAATTTTACTCACTTTTTGACATATAGGTTGGGAAAGACATTATGACCACTGAAGAGCACAGTGACATTTTCGCTGAAAGAAACATAGCACAATTCTCATTGTACTCCTACATTCCTTGACTACTATCATTCCTATCCTCACATGTGACCTATATGAGAGCCCCATGCCAAGTTAGAGACCTATGCCACATGAAAAAATGTCTTCAAACAATTTCTATAATGTATTTAACAAGCTGTTCAACATTTCTCTCTCAGAAGTGCAAAATCTTAACTGCATAAAAATCTCCTAAGATTTGTGGCAAAGAAGGAAATGCAATATGTTATTAATAAATGAGTGAAAGTTAGACAGGCCTTTGTACTCAGCTTAGTTTAGTAAATAAATGGATGTCACTGCAGTGGTTTCCCTGTAGTCATGCTGCTTTACATTATCTGGCCTACAATAACACACTTGTCTTTTTCTTTATACCTACTGAGGCGCTCAGCATGATTTAGAAATTTATTACTTAATTATACCTTTAAATTGGTGGGGTTTTTTTTGTAGCTAGAAAAAGTTCCACTTCCTGGAGTGCACTTCTTATTCTTATATATTATTAAAAATTAAATATTTTTAATTTCAAGAGAGTACTTTCTGAGAGATACAGAAAGAGAAGAAATACAAAAGAGAGAGCATATTTTTTCCAATTTGGCATTTCTAAAAAAGAGTTGGAAAAATTATTCATTCTCTTCTAACCTTCTATAAAGATTATATTTCAGGTCATCAAGGTAAGAAAACTCTTAGCTGCAAAGGGCACATTTGTGAAAATTGAAGGCTGGGTAAAAATGTTGTAGGCATAAGTTTCATACAACTATCAAAAGCATAAATGCCATTATACTTTCACTAAATATGAGTTCAAATATTAGCTACTGGCCTGCTGGGTTAAATATTTATTTTCTAGGAGTCCCATCTGTTTCTAGTTACCAGCCAAAAGGTCTGAATAATAAAATGTACAGTGTACACAGTTGCAAGGTACATAACAATATTTTTCAGGATGTTTGCACTTCTATTAAAGAGAGCAAACAAACAGACCCACCACTGGCCAATATGTTTTTTACTGGTGGAGTTTTTATCCAATCTGTTATCAGCTTTTTGTGTTAAAGAACTTTATAAAGATCCATGTTCATGCTGCCTTGCATCGCCAACTTTTAAATGGTCAAATCCCTATGGATTTTGATACTCTATTTCCCCTTGTGACTAAGGTGTTACAGTAAATAATACATGATAACACCAAGGTGGAAAAAAAACAGAGATAGAAAGACTATAGCCTGTAAAACAAAGACATATTTTTCTATTTTCCATAATGAAATACCATTTCCTTAGATCATATGCCACACAACAGAACTGACTTAATAAAAAGAGTTTACAATGAATCCAACAACCTCTTCCATAAGGAACACTGCTGTATTTAATGTCTTTTTTTTTTCCTTGTAAATCAGGAATGATGTTAAAGAAGTTATGGTTTCTGGCAAGCTATATGCAACTTATAAATCCCACATTAGTTTAAGTATTTCAAGAAAAATCATTCTGCAATTATGCATGCAAACATTAATCCAGTAACTGTCAGTGTTAAACTATGTTTAATAGACTGCATGTTGTGCACATGGGAGTGCAGACATATCATTTGTGCCCTTATAATCTTGACAGTTTGGAAAAAGGTTATTTAGAGAAAACAACAAAGCAGATCTCCAAATGAAGTTCACCCGCACCCCTGCAATGTTCATTTCCACACTGTTTCTATTTCAAGATATCACAAGCAAAAAAATACTTCTCCAAACAGAATCTTGGAATAGGTAAATCCCTTAAAGTTTAGAATTGTGAATAAAATATAATTTACAGTAACATGCTCCAAGAAACATAACTTTTTCTAATTTATGTCACCTCAAACTACACTCCAGACTCAAAATAAACAATACATTTCCCAGTGATGTGAAATTGGCATATTATATTTTCTTAGATCATTTTTAAAGCACTTCTTTTTTATATATTTTTCTTCTTTATCAACAACATTTAAAGGCCTCTGCTTCAGTCAAAACAAGTCATCATCACAAACTGTACTGTATTCTGTAGTTTGGCAGTGATAATGTATCTGGCTTTCTGTAGCAATCCACCAGATTATTTCCCCCCCCTTTCATGCAGGGTATGTACTTTTCTGTATTGTGAGAAGGTGGCTCCATGCAACTCACACTCGCAGATGTGGCCTCCTGGGTTTACTTCTGTCAGGTTTTCCAGCAGCTGAATGGTTGTAGCCTCAAGCTCACTTGTCAGCCTTCTAGTAAATTGTAAGGGCATCACAGTGTGGGCTGTGTTTGTTTTTCCTGATTGTCTTTTCCCAAGAAGGAAACTTGGTGAAGAAAGGGAGAGAGAAAGGGGAGAAAAGGGAAGAGGAAGGGGAAGAGAGAAGGAAAAGGAAAAAAAATCGGAAAAAATAAAAATAAGTAAAGGAAAAGGTAAGAAAAGGAAAAAATTAAAAGAGAAAAAAGAGAAAAAAAGCTTAAAAAAAAAAAAAAAAAACAAAAAAAAAACCATTTTCTTCCTACTAGTGTTTTCTAAAGAAAATTGTCAAGGGGGAAAACCATGTTCCATTCATAGCTGCTGTTTTATGCATCTAAGAATCATAGAATCATAGAAATGCTCAGGCTGGAAAAGACCTTAAACATCATGAGTCCAACCATAACATAACCATACTACCCTAATTCTAACAACCCTCCACTAAAGCATGTCTCTGAGCACCACATCCAAACACTTTTTAAACACTTTCAGGGATGGTGACTCAATCACCTCCCTGGGAGCCTATTCCAGTGCTTAACCACCCTTTCTGTAAAGAAGTGCTTCCTGATATCCAACCTAAACTTACCCTGGCACAACTGAAGGCCATTTCCTTTCATCCTGTTACCTGTCACCAGTGAGAAGAGGCCAACCCTGCTCTCGCTGTAAGCACCTTTCAGATACTGGAAGAGAACAATAAGGTCTTCCCTCAGCCTCCTTCTCCCCAGACTAAACAGCCCCAGCTCCTTCAGCCTCTCCTCATAGGGCATATTCTCCAAGCCCTTCACAAGTCCTGTTGCCCTTCTTTGGACCCACTCCAGCACCTCCATGTCCTTTCTGTACTGAGGTGCCCAATTGTCCATCAGTACACCAAGTTCCCTTTCCATCAGGCAGCTTTCCAGCCACTCCTCCCCAAGACTGTAGGGTTGCCTGGGGCTGTTGTGACCAAAATGCAGAACCCGACATTTGGACCTATTGAAACTCATACAGTTAACTTTGGCCCATTGATCCAGTCTATCCAGGTCCCTCTGTAGTGCCTTTCTCCCCTCAGGCAGATCAACATGCCCTCCCAATTTGGTATCATCTGCAAACTTACTGAGGGTGCACTCAATTCCCTCATCAAGATCATTAATAAAGATGTTAAATAGAAGTGGCCCCGGTACTGAGCCCTGCGGAACACCGCTCGTGCAAGGCCACCAACTGGATTTAACTCCACTGACCACAACTCTTTGGGACCAGCTATCCAGCCACTGTGTATCACCCAGCAGAGAGTACACCTATCCAAACTGTGGGCATTCAGCTTCTCCATGAAAATGTTTTGGGGGATAGTGTCAAAGGCTTTACTGAAGTCTAGTTTGTCAGCCTTACCTTCATCCATTAAGTGAGTCACCTTGTCATAGAATGAAATCAGGTTTGTGAAACAGGATCTACCATTCGTAAACCCATGCTGACTGGGCCTGAACCCCTGGTTGACCTTTAACTGGTCCATGATGACTCCTGAGATTATCTATTCCATAAACTTCCCTGACACAGAGGTGAGACTGATAGGTCTGTACCTACCAGGATCATCTTTCCAGCCCTTTTTGAAGATGGGCGTCACATTTGCCAAGCTCCAGTCCTCCAGAGCATCCCAAGTTAGCCAGGACTGCCAAAGAATGATGGAGAGTGGCTTGGCAACCACTTCTGCCAACTCCTTCAGCACTCTAGGGTGCAATCCATCTGGCCCAATGGACTTGCGAGCATCCAGCTTTTGGAGCAGATCCAAAACTATCTCATCGTGGATTATGCAGGGCTTATTCTGTTCCCCATCCCTATCTACCAGTGCAGGGATCTGTGTTCTCAGGGAACCACTCTTACTATTAAAGACTGAGGCAAAGAAGGCATTAAGTTACATGTATATAAAGTAACATGAAATTTTTGCGTCCTTGGAAAAAAAAACCTTACTCGAAGTCAGTGACTTAATCAATAAATACTACAAAATACATTGTCATTTGCTCTCTTCCCAAGCAGTTAAAAGGCAAATATGAATGACAGAGAAGGATCCATTTAAATCATCTTATATATTTGAGAAATGTTACTTCAGCAAGCATTTTATCCTGACAGCTGCAGCTGCATTTTCTGCTAAAAGGACATTCATTTGACTGTTTGGATCAGCACAGGCCATTTCCTGCAGGGATATTTTATTCTATAACTAAATCAGAAAGAAAAACACCTGGAGTAGAAATGAAGAATCAAAGGACAGGTATATTTTGAAGAAAATTTTATTCAGTGGTATACCTCTTAGTAGGTTGCTAAAGAAGCTCTCTGGTACACTGTAACATAACACAGGAAATCCAATGGCTGCATGAAGGGAAAACACAAATCTACAGCTGCACTTGGTGGTTTAGAGAGTTGATGGCGTTCGCTCTAAACTAATGTACAAGAGAGAAGACAAGGTCATTAATTCTCTATGAGAAGCAGAAACAAATAAAGAGTTAAACTGATTCTTCTAAAGCTTCTTAATATATTCCTTCTGCATGAAGAGGACAGAGAGACGGAGTGCAGAGCAGAGGAGAGCCATTTCCCATATTCTGATATTGAAACAGCATGAGAGGGAGAAATGAGAGGACTTCCATGCATTTTATTGTGATCATGGTGTCTCTAAACAAATTCTTCTTGGTTCATGATGATTCTTCTAAAGATCAATTTGATTTGGCTTTGGAAAGCACTAGAGTGCATCAAATGTCATTAAATCTTTAAATATCCTCACTGACTACCAAAGGTGTGGACCTTTGTGCAGGGCCCCTATCATTCATGATTTTCCTTTTACAAGCTCCCAAACTTAAGTATGAGCTTTTCCAGTTGCACACTGGGAATAAGACTATATGAATAGCAAGGCAGAGTGGGTTAGACTCCAGGGTATGGCACAATTACATTGTAATTGTAATCTATTTTTTCTAAAGAAAGCAAAATTTCACTACTAAAAATAACTAATCAAAATTATTCACATTAAATTGGTGCTACCATGTTGTCACTGGAAACTTTTTTAGTGTGCTTATTTAGTGAAATCTCCCTGTTTTATTCTCATCTAACTGCTAATATCTTCAAGAAGTATCTCATGTTCTCTAGCTTTAAACTTGACTATTGCATTTTCCTCTTTCTTCATCACCTTCATCTTCTTTTCCTCCTTCTTTCTCCCTCTTTTATCACTACTTCAGTCTCTTCAGCTTTCCAAAAAAGATAAGTTATTCCCTTACATCTTCACCTTCTTTCTTTTATAATGTGAGTAGTGTCAGCTATTCTTCTATTCTGAATAATTCAAGCTGCACAACTCCATCTTTAAATGTCTGTATGTATCAATTCACATATCTATCTGCTAAGCATCACTTAATATGTTTTTACAGACCCAAGGCTCTAGTACTTTTTTCTCCCAGTCACCCCATTAAGAAATGTTTGCTCTGATCTTATAAAAGGATTGATCATTCAGAACTGCTCTGTTCAGCTATGCTCATTTAAAAAGACTTGCAAGAGGGAATCTGGGCAACTTGGTCCAGAACCAAAACTATAACCCAAATTTCTTGGGAAATTATATGTCTGCAATAACTGGGACCAGTTTAAATCACAGATTATTAGAGAAAATTCGGGTAGCAGGTGTGTTTAATAATGATCTTGCAGGAAAATCTGCCAATTGTATTATTTTAGGCCGAATTAAATGCAATAGAATAATTATGTACATATATATTATCCACATGGATATCTTAAAGGCATGAAATTAAACAAAACATTTTCAATACTAATCATGGCTGAGAGCAGACTGTGGTCTTAATAATCAGAGAAGGTCAATCAAGTTTTAAAAAACTGTTCCTCAGGTAAAAAATGCTTGCCAAAATGAAACTCTCATAAGAGTAACAATATAAGAAGCAAGTTAACAGTAATGATATTAATTTTACAAACAGTACTTTGAAATTAAGGGATAATTCCATGTAGTTACTGGGTTACTATGATGTTTGTAATGATCATACACTGTTAAGAGTCTTCCTGTGGAGCAGAGAAATATCTTAATTTTAAAGAAATGTATATCATAATGCCTCTAGACATGGGACATCCACAGTTTCTCTGGGCAGCTTGATCCAGTACCTCACCAACCTCTGAATGAAAAAATTATTCCTAAGATCTAGTTTAAATATGCCCTCTCTTAATTTAAAGTCAGTTCCCCTTGTCTGCCCTTGGTGAAGACATGTTGGTTCCTTGTCTCAGAAGAGTTTAAGATACCTTCCAGAAAGATCTGCCCCATGATCTTCGCAGTCACAGACATAAGGCTTGCTAGACTCTATTCCCTCAAGATCTTCCTTTCTTCCCATCTTAAAAATAGGAGTGATATTTCTCTTTTTATAGTCACTGAAGAATTCGTCTTACAGTCACGAATTTTCAAATATGACAGAGACTCCTCACTCCACTGTCAAATTCATTAAAACATCCTTTCTAACTTAAACAGCTCATTTGCTTGGAATATGGTAAATATGGACAAAGACTACATTAACATATTTTCATGTTCGTGTTTTACACAGAATTATCAAAGATGTAAATTCAGAAGATGTGTATATATGTATATATACACACTTGTCTGCAACACAGAGCTTATAAGACCCAAACTCCATGAAGGTGAAGACAAAGACTTTTCAACTTTAAAATGCATTACCATCAGGATTATTACTGAGAAATATTATGGATGGCTATGTCTCCTTTCCCTCTGTCATAGTGTACAGTTCAGATTTTGACTGCTGCATGACTGATGTCCAGTTTTGATACCCAGAGCAGGCAGTAGTACATCATTTGTATGAGCTCTGAGGACTGGCAGAATCCTAGCTTGCAGTGACTGGAGAGCACTCTGAGGAAACTTGTCATATCCAACTCATTGGTATGTGGAATAACAACACTTTACAGAGCCTCTCTTGTTAAGGTGACAGAAGAGAGAAGCCAAATAGCTGCTACAGAATAATCTGTTTGAGTAGGCAATACTAGCAAGCTTTCCTACCCAGCTCCTCTTTTTAGAAAAGAATATAACTGCCACAACTTTGTGTGCATTCATGATAAATAGAATTGACCCATGTCCAGCTTTTATTTAAAAATAAATTCAAGAGAAAAAAAACAACCACAAACAAACAAACAAACAAAAAAACTGAGAAGCTTATCGCATGTGTCATCACTTACTGAAGGTGTAAAGTTAAGGAATAAAAAGTTAATTCTGCCAAGAAGAATTCTTCTAGCCTAAAAATCATAGCCTAACTTTACACACCTACATGCAGATGACTACATTGTAAACTGGGTTTGTAGTCTATTTGGTTATAACCTAATCTGTTTTAGGCATTTATTTTAAAATAGGTAAATTGTGTCTCAAATACAACCTACTATCCTAACTTGATGTTCAATAACTGCAGAAAGAGCGTAGGGTGTTTATACTATAGCTCTACACGCATGTAAATCTTTGTTTGTTGCTGAATTAATCACATATATATTACACATACCTCTAAGGCATTTTATTGAAGAGAAGTCCTTCTCTTCATTTACTGAACATAGACTTACTGCCTGTGGCCCTTCTGTTCAGAGAGGAAGTGGAAATCAGTTTCCAACATGAAATCACTTTTGTGTGGTGGCATTTCCTACTTTTCATAGTCCTGTAGAGTTTTATTTCCCAAGTGATATGAACAAGTACTCTATGAGAGTCTCCCTATCTCCATCTATGTACTTAATCTGAGAAAAAAAAAAAAATAATTCCAGAAGGAAAAGGATAATTCCAAATATTCCTTTTCTATAGGACAGACAACTGCCTCAGTACTTGCTAAGAGGAAGGAAATAGGCATCACTTTCTTTTTGAAAGACACTGATACATCCCACCTTTGTGAAAATTGCCTTAAGTGCTTTTTAAAAAAATATATATAAATATTTGTTATGATATTCTTTTTTTGTGCATCATATCTAGCTATAAATGAGCTATTTGTGTTTGTCTGTCTTTATGTCTTTGGAGGACTATTTTGTGCTACTGAGAATTTTGCAGGATATGAATTCAAAGTATAATTTTCTTGGTTCGTTTCAAGTATACGCTAGATGTACTCTGTTCACGTTTAAACTTTTTTAAGTTCTGTACAATTAAGTGTTCTGTGACCGTGGTTAATTGTAGCTTTGCACCCATACCCTTCTTTGATTAGGAGACCGTAGGGTTTCTTTTGCTTGCCTCTAGAACAAGATTTAATACTTCTCCAGCTTGGTACTTAGTATGGTTTAATATTTAACCAGGTTCTGGTTTAAATAATTCCTTTCTTCACTTGAACCTTCTGGTCCAAATAAATTATAAATCATTTCTATTCTAGTATCTTGTGCTACAAATTCCACATCCATTCAGAGCAGAATTCACTAGTCCTGCTGGATAATAAGGAACATGAAGTACCCTGTGGGAACACTGCCATTTTTCTTCGTGTCGCCCTGGGTCACACAAGATTTCATATGGCCTCATAACTATGTTCTCTCTATGAACATAGATTATTGGCTACTGCATCAGCACAAGGAATTTTTTGAACTGCTTTCCAGTAGGCAAAAAGGGAGATAAGCAGTATGTCTAATTTGAAAATGCAGAATGTAGTAGGACTACACAACTGTTTTGTTCGTGATTTCTGAGGTTTTACATAATTTAAAGAATTGCTTCTTGTTTTATATCTTAGGCTTCCATTTCTGTACTGTTAAATAAGCAAACAAATAACAGCAGCAAAACAACCAACCAAACACACAGCTATGAAATCTCATAATGCCAAATTGAAGGCATGATATTTTCTCACTTAGCCCATCTTAATCTTAATACAGAAAGACTGTACATACAGAATTAATAATTTGTTTCTCTCCATCAACTGTTGCTTATTTTCTAATAATTCAAAAGTTTGTCTTGTTTTGCTGCTCAAAATGTATATGGATTTTTTTTAATTGATTTTTATCCAAATCCCTTTGAAAAGCAATTCTCTCTGTACTGATTTCATTTAATATTTTAGCTGATACAGGAAAATAAAACAGACTGTTTTGCCAATTCTGACCTTTGTGAAATGCATGAATCCCACTGGTGCTTCAAATCTTCCTGATGATGATTTGGAATACAGTAACTTTTATGCAGAAAAAAAATGTGCCACAACTATTCGCTAGTGGCACTCTTCTAAACTTTACCTAGTTGAACCCACTCTCAGGCTCAGCACTTCAAAAAAAGTAGTGACAACAGTTGGATAATCTAGATGGATAGTCTAGACTTTTGACAAATCTGAGCATGTTTTCCTTCTACACATGCTGCTGTCACACTGATCCTTTATATCTGCATTTGTGCTAGATGCCTCTACTTATTCCTTTAAACAGACTACAGAAATACTTCAGAAATACACAGAAACTCTTCATTGTAGACTGGTGAGATTATTTAGCAATTCACATTGCTTGTAGAGAGGCTGTCCTTGTTTGCTCTTTTCTTTGACTCTTCTACAGTCTACTCTAGAAATGCTCTGAGTTCTTCTAAATCTCATCCAGTTGTAGCTGACCAAATCTAATTATCTCCTCCACAGATTCACAGGTCTTCCTAAATGACTTTTGTTCCTAGTTCAGTAACATTTATCTCATTTAGAAATGCTAGAATGCACCACCATCTTCCATCTCAATAAGTACTTCAGAAGTGAGTACATGCAAGCTTATTTATAGGATCTGTAGTTTTAAAATGGGAACTTTGCTAACCAAAAAAACCCCGTAAAGATTATCCAGATAGTCTGATATTACCACCCATTCTGATTCTATTGCAGCACTGAGAAATCAAAACTTTTCTGTTAACTTCCACGGTGCCCAGCAATTCCTGTGCAGTGCTGTCATGTTTCTAAAGCTCCAGATTTTGTCAGTAAAATTACAAACAAAATGCAGCTTTTATTTTTTAGTGTCAGTTTTTACGGATACAATTCTTGCAAAGAAATACAAACATTAAAAAGCAAAACAATACGAACAAATAGGCAAATAAAGCCTCAAGACCAAAACAAAAAACATTCCTCAAAAAAGAAACAAAATATACTTTGAGTAGATTAAAGCTGCAGAAATTTTACTTAGTCCCATTTTCATAGGCCTGGCAGAAATTTTAGAAATGCCTTTAGTTTTCAAATCTGTATTTTGAAATACGTTTCTCATCTGATTTTTATTAGATTCTATTTTGAAGTATATCTTTCACTTTATTGATGTGCTTAAGGTATTTAATATATCTCTTCAGCCTTTCCTTTTCTAAGCAATTTTGATTTTTATTGCTTTCTTACACTTTTATTGATTTCCCTGTTCCTCCTTTCATAATTTTTTTTCAGTTTATGGATGACTTGGTGTCCACATGATGCTGGTTTATGGAGTGAAAAAATGAGAGGTGATTTGAGCGCTTTTCAGTGGTCACCTCAACTAAGCTAGTTTGCTGTCCTCACAAATGGATCACTAGTAACATATTGACTGAAGCGTTTAAGCTTCGAGATTTACATCTTTCACCGACATTAACAGAAGTTTGCAATAGACAAAGTGAATGCAGAAATAGGGACTGAACTGTGACTGTATTGCACCAGTTAAAAATGGGCTTCAATTACTACTCTGTCCCAAATACTTATGATTAACTTGATTAATTTTTGGTAATTATTTCAGTATTCTTTTGTTCCCACAGTACTACACAGAATCACACAATTTTTTTGCATCGTATTTTTCCAAATAGAGACAATAGCCCGACTCACACTAGTCTGTATCTGTTTGTTTGCATTTCCATAACAAATTGCCAGTATATCATTATGATTTTTTTTACTACATTTTCCAAGTATCAAAATATTTATATTAGTTTTTCAGTAAGTATGTGTTTGACATGCATGTTCAGTTTGAACAACTGTGTGTGTACCTGTGGGAATAAGATCTGAGATAAGCTTTCAAGTACCTGATCATGCATGTCTTTAGTTTCTAGTTCTTATATTGCTAGATAAACTTAGTGCAGGTTTCCTAGAAGCTTGCATGTTGTCTTAAGTAACATTCCAGATAAATGAAAGATGTCACTGGAATGTCTGCAGAAATTCTAGATGCTCATATTGTATGCAAGAAATCCAACTAGCAGACATTATATGTTCAGAAGTCCTCGTGTGTCAGTATAAGTTACACCACTGCGTTATTGCAGGGATTTGTTTAAAAAAATTCCTTTGACTTTACCAGGACTTTTTTGTTTGATTTCTATTGTCTACTGACAAAACACATTTGTAATATTCACAGAAATTAATGCTTAAAAGGGTAGAAAGATTTGTAAAGACCAAGTATATGCAAGTAAATATAATTTCTGATTCATTTGGAATACATAGGGGCAAAAATCTGTTTATAATTAAGAAGCATTACATTGTGATGTACCTCATAATCTGACTTTTTACACATGGCACAATGTTTTTCAAATTCAATTGGGCCTGTTTCAGTCATGAATCTTTGTGTCCCTGCTTGGTAAAAGCTGCATTTGTGTATTTTTCTATAGTTTTCTAAAAAAAAAAAAAAAAAAAAAAAACAAAAAACTCTACTCACCTGTGCAACAGTAATTCCTGGAAACATGCATGTTTCTTAACAATAGTATGTCTTCTTCCTTGTTTTGAAAATAATTTTCTGGCTCTGGTACCATCTCTCTATCTTTCCTGCAGACACTGAGGAAAATTACTAATCTTTGTCTCAGTGGAACACTCTCTTTAATAAATTATATTTTTCTGTCTCTTAGAAGCTATTCCTTCTCAATCTTTGACTTCTTATTCTTCATATACCTGAAATATGTTCAATTACTTATGTTAACTATGTGCTCTATTAATTCATCTTTTCTCTCCTTTTTTTTTTTAGTTTTTCCTATAATGTCTTAACTTCTTTTGCCCTGTATCAGTGACCTCTTAGTTATTCTCCACCAAACATGATATTTTATAGCTCATCTGTGCTGCCTCCTTATTTTTTGTTCATTTTTAAGTGAATTATATTTTTATTGTGAAAGATATTTAACTTACACTTGTATGCTCCAATTTTTTCCATTAGCTTATGTAAATACCATTTTCTATTATATTACAAACTTGAGAGAAAGGAATATTAACATTAAAAACTGTAATTTCCTACTACATACCTGTAGTGTTCATTTTGCCTTCTAGATTTGAAAACTATTACTTCTCAAAATGCTTAAATATATTCACATGTGTATAAACATAAGCAAATACACTTTATATATCACTTTGGCAATCAGTAACTTAGATACACCAAACACAGTATTTTGGGGGCTTCCTGAAGGCTGAGAGAGGAGCTGGCATAGCTATTTAGGTCTATAAGCAAGAAAACTCATGCCTTTCCAGATGTTACTTATGCTGCTGCAATTCCTCTTCTTTTGTCCCTTGGGAATAAACACAACAGCTGTGGTCACAGATGGGGTGTGTTCGTCAGCAATAGGACTCTAAAACTCATAAATCTAAAATCAATAACCTCTTCAAGTGCAGGCTGGGGTAGTTGGTTACTGTGCAGTTTCTTTTTGAAAATGCTGTAGAAATATACAGTAACAGAGTATGTTCTCTGTTGACACACAGGCGGGTAGTATTCACTGCTGCATACGCATGCCTTCACTGGATAACAATAAGGCTTATAATATACCTCTGAAATAAGAATATCAATCTTTCAAAAGTGAACAAAATATGCTTTATGGTATGTTAAGCAAAGGGGTATTTTTTTTAGTGTTATCCAGTATTCATAGAAAAAGTTCATTGGATTTCTTAAATAGTGTTTATTAAGCAACCTCATTGCTACAAACGACAATAAATAAATAAATAAATAGATGTGTAGGAACCCTGAAAAAAACATACAATATTGATTTAATTCCTATCTTTCTTCATTAAGATCCGACCAGGAGATACATTTTTTGCAAAATGAATCATAAATCATTAATCATCAATCTTAATTTAAAAATTATGTCTTACATAAATCCACTTTATTTGTGCAGAACTGAGAATTAAATGTTTTGATGACTGTAAATAATCAGAAGAAGGATTTGATGCTTATTTAAATTGAAGATTGTCAAAAATCAAATTTCAATTATGAAGTTTAAACATTTACATTTATTTCTGAAATTATTTCTTTCAAATTAATTTTCAGCATTAATTCTGTTTCATTTGCTCCATTGGTGCTATTCATAAATCTGAATATTAATCAATACTATATGAACAAACCAACCAATAATAATAATAATAAAAGAAAATATAGGGAAACAAACTTTCAAATGATTAGATTGTAAAAAAGGTGTTTTTTTTTTTTTT
>PPHD01001598.1:21835-41543 GCA_002909625.1 Bambusicola thoracicus | reverse complement strand
AAGGAAGCTGTCATGTCATAGTTCTAAGAGTGGTGAGAGTTAACACTGTAAACATTAAAAATTTACACTATCATAGAGCAAGTTAAGATTTTACTAAACTGGAATGGTGTAGGGGAGCCCTATGTTTCTGTGCAGCAGCAGTGGAATCACTGTATGAAGGGAATGGTACAATACTGTCACATGTTACAGTCACAATCTTGTACCTTGATATGTCAGAGAGAGGTTTGTCCTAGATTTTGGGATAGCGGGGCTGGACAAACTGGTACTGTCACTGCACTTTACACACGTGCACAGCTTCATTTAGACAAGTAGTCCTATGTCAAGACTGCTTGCTCAGGTAAAGCTTAAGCCTTTGTAAAACGGAGTTTTAAGGGCTGTTCCTGCAATGTGACAAACTCCCACTAGACCAAGAGCCATTTAGTTCCTGGTCTGATTTCATCCTGCACCTGACTTGTTTCTCTAGAGGTGAGTTCTGGTCTGGAAGAAGAATTTTGTGAAGGGCTGGTAGAGTTGCCCTTTTTGATGATGACAGTAAGATTTTTACCATCTAACTATTTTGATGTACTTCAGATCGACTTGCATTTCTCAGTCATATGACCGTGCTTTGGTCTTGATCCCACAGCCAGTTTCACATGGATGAAATTCAATCCATGTGAAGGACGGTGGATGTTGTAGAGGTTCTGTGTATCGAAAGCTTGCAGGCCATCCAGAAGACATTTTGGCAACATTGGATCCAAACTCGCTTTTTCTTCACTCAGAAAAATTTCCTTTTTGGATTTCCATGGAAGAAGCACACAGTGATTTCATTTTTTGAGCCAGCCATATGCTGAGGATGAACAGATTTAAAGTGCAACAACAGAGATTGGGCTTAGGTGTTGGGAACAACTTTATGAGGACAGAGGAATTAAGGCACTGAAGTAATTTCTGTGGGAAGTGGGCAATTTTACCAATGGTGGAAGTCTCAAAATGTGATCTGAGCAACCATGTCAGGAATGACATGGGATGGCTGATCGTGTCTTGGTCATGGAAAAGACCAGGGGACTTTCTGATGTCCCCTGCAAAACTGCTGTTCGAAAAAGCTGTGAATAGCTGAATTAATGGATGTGTTAATTATCTACTGTTCTTTTCAACTGCCAAGATCCACATCTGAATTTTCATAGAATGGATCAAAATCCTTTAAAATGTTCAAGACTTTTCCTCACAGTCAGTTTTTCAGTTTATCTGGAATCCGGTCATTTGGATATCAACAAGTTGGGCTGCTGCTGTCCTTCAGCAGCTAAAGCCTAAAGTCTCTGCTGCAACATACCAATTTACTTGCAAGGTTGGTGGTGCTATTTTTTCCATGTACTGAATTTTTTTTTAAAGCATGCTCAGGTCAGTTGTCTCTGCCTTTGCATTAAATTTGTCCTGAGCCATTGCTACTGAAACAATATTTTATAATGATATTCTTATTTATTACCTGAATGTACTGCACTATTAACATGTGTTGCATGGTTTTGATACTAAGAAACTAGCCTGCAATCTCTAGCATTGTGATACTCATAAAATTAATGGTGGATAAAATGTGCATGCACATTTTAATGGTCTAATCTCACTGCCTGTGTATGGACAATAGGAAAAATAACAATTACTTCAATACTAGTTATCTATTTTATCAGCATTATAAAGCCATATTATCCTATGGTTGGAAATGACAGTAAATTAAAAGAAAAAAGATGGCCTACAAAATTGGTTTTCATTTTTTGGATCTCAGTGTTACTTACTGCAATTGGATGATGTCTTTTCATAAGTATATTTTTTAGCATTTATTTCTAGATCAGCTCTTTTAATTATGCTCCAAAGCAAGGCAGAAGTCTTATTTGAGTTATGATAGAGATCTTCTGCGTAATGGAGATCTGTCTATTAAGAATGCCTGCAAAATGGTCTGCAGTAGTAAAGGAAAGTATGGCTGAATCTCATCTTACTTTGTAGACCTATTGAAACAATAATATATAATACACCTACCATGCACTGACAGTGAGTCAGTAAAATATTGCATGACTAAGCATGACACTTTTACAAAGAGAATATCATTATAAAATATTTATGAAATGTCTTTGTGTAATGAACCTTGTACATGGAGGCTTTTGTCCATCGTGGGAAGCTAAAAAAATAATAATCAACATTTCATTTACATATGCATGATGCTGCAAAATAGCATACGTAAACTATTTCTTTCTGTACTGTTCAATTACTTCTGTCATCAGCTCCTATAAGATTTATTTGCAGTCATTTGTTCGGATCACTGGTGCCCTCTTTGCTGTTCTCTATAGATTCCGTGAAATGAATGTCCATAAATATACTTTGATGTTGTCTTTTCATAATTAACCATTGTGTTGTGTGGAACCATACTGGCATTTTATGCTAAAATGCCACTAGTAGTATGGGTACACCTGCTGCAAGGGGAACATGAAAACATTAGTTTACACCTTTGAATTTTTACAGTAATGTGGTGTAAACACGTAGAATCTTATTTTTATGAGCTCGGCTCATATACGTCAGCAAATTCCAACCATTGCTAACCTCATTTATCCACCTCTTAGTTCCTCTATTCTTTGCAGCCATATGCAAAGTATGCCACTTTAGAGGCTTCTTGGAACCAAGGGGTGGAACTCTCCCTATTCTGAAATAAAATGATACATCAGTATATCATTATTACTGATATACATTTTACCTGCATATTCTTATCTAGTCCCTAACAGAAATTGTTTTACCGAGAAGTAAATGGCCAATTTGTATTCCCTGTATTCTTAATTTTTTCTTCTCTGCCAAGTTTCTAGATTCAGTGAAATTGATAAGAAATATGGCTGTGCAGAGACTATACTCAAAAGCAGATCAATTCTTTGAAGTCTAATTAAGAAGAGTGCTGTGTTCTCTCAGTGTTCTAAATGATCTCTTGGTATTGTGAGCAGGTTGTGATTTGGCATGCTTGTACGGATTGCACCCAGCATGTACAAAAATTCCTTTTAATTGTTATGTGAAATGTTTGCATATGTGGTGATTATCTGTGAACTCATTGTATATGTATCCAAATGTGTTTTCTATTGTGCTTGATTTTGCTGGCCATTCTTGAATGTCTTGGCAACTCAAGAAATATACGTTCTGTGCTGTCCTGTGTAACGCGTATACTCTTTGATGTTGTGTCACATTTTGTCAGCTTTTATTTTACTCTTTTTCCAACAACATATCTTTATATTTGTTGGAAACAAATTTATGCAAAGACAATTTTAGTAAGCTTTGCTCAACATTATTTTATTTTTTTTTCATTTGCCAAGGCTTGTTCAAACTTTTAAACATCCACCTGGTGTAAATCTTTTGCAGTTAATCCACCGTCAGACTTGAATTTTACAATTATAGATGAACATAATGTTCAAATGTCATGGAAAAGGCCACCAGATGCAATAGTGGGTTACAGGATAACTGTGGTTCCTACAAATGGTGAGTTCAATAAAATTTTGTTATCTGTTTTTTTTTTTTTTAAACTTGAGTACTATTTTATGTATCCAAGTTAGGCATGAGAACAGCTAGTGGCATCTTTCTGAAGATTGGGTAGCAGCAAATGGCATACACAAAGGAGCAGTGACTGTTCCAAATTAGAATTTTTCTTTCCTTAGCATTTACCATTTGGGATTGTAAATAATAAGTTTTGGTTTCTTTTCCTTTACAAGGAACAAGAAGGTAAAGTCCTCACTGTGCTCCTCTTCTATGCCTTTACCTTAAAGTTAGGGAATTATACTGTACTTCTTTCAAGTGTCTCCCAAAGGAAATATTACATGTGTCAGATAATGATGCAGTGATGTCATGTAACTTCCATAACACGGCCATAATAACGGTTGTGAAACAGAATAATGAGTGTCTTACACTTGGAGAATAATCAGTGTGAATCTGGATTGGAACTGGACAATAATTTGTTAAAGTACAGTATATTTTGTATGAGTATTTTTTTCTTAGTTTCAGCTGAGATGGAATTGTTTTCTTCTGAGTTTCTGATATGATGCTATAAGCAGTGTTGTATGGAGCCAGGGACATTCACAGTGAAGGGCCCAAGGAGCTGGAAGGGAACAGAATTAAGACAGCTGACTTGAACTGGCCAGATGGGATATTCCATACCACGTGACATCATGTGGAAAGACTTTTGAAGGGGGTGGGAGTACATCTTGCTCTCTTTTACTGCTCAGGGGGCTAGCTCAGCATTGGTTGTGTGGTGGTGAGCAATTGCTTGTGCATCACACATTTATATTTGTCAAAATTACTATCCTTTTGTTTTTCTCTATCTTGGTAAATATTTTTTTCTCAACCCACAAGTTTTTTTCCTAGTTCTCTTACCCGTTCTGCTGGGAAGTAGGGAGAGTGAGCAAGCAGCTGCATGGTGCTGAGCCACCTGTGGAGTTAAGCCACAACAATTTTAAATTTCAAATTTCCTGGAATTTATTAAACATTTCAGTAATTTTTTCAGTACTGAAAACAGCTTAGTTTGAAGTTTCGTGTTTCAAAATATTTCAGGACAACCGGATTGTATCACTGTAAAATTGTCATTGGATATTTAGATAGATTATTCTCTGCTGCATTTTTTTTTTTTAATCAACTTGTCATTGGTATTACTGGATTTAAACACTGCGTTAATTGTTTTATATATTTATTGCAGGTGGACCGACTAAAGAATTTACTCTTTCACCTAGCACAACCCAAACTGTCTTATCAGATCTTATACCTGATATAGAGTATGTTGTATCAATAGCATCATATGATGAGGTAGAGGAGAGTCTACCTGTTTCTGGCCAACTAACAAGTAAGTATATGTAATACAGCATATGGAAGAGAATAGAATAGTATAGAGTAGTTCAATCAAGGGGACTTTTGAAGATAATTGAGTGCCACTGCCTGATCACTTCAGGGCTAACCAAAAGTTAAAGCATGTTATTGAGGGCATTGTCCAAAAGCTTATTGATGTTTGAAAGGCATGGGGCATCAGCTACCTTGCAAGGAAGCCTATTTCTGTGTCTGACAACAGTGAATAAATTTTCCTGATGAACAGTGTGAACCTCCCCAGATGCAGCTTTGAGCTGTTCCTTTGTGCCCTGCCATCAGTTACAGGGAGCAGAGCCCACCACCTCCCTCTGCTTCCCTTTGGAGCTGCAAAGAGCAATGAGGATGCCTCTCAACCTTCTTTTCTCCAGATTAGACAAGCCAAGTGTCCTCAGCTTCTCACTTGACATTCCTTCCAACCCGCTGACCAGCTTTGTGGTCCTTCTTTGGTCACTTTCACATATCTTAACATCCTTATGTGGGGACCAGAACCCCACATATTCAAAGTGAGGCTGCACAAGTGTTAAACAAAGCAGAAAATCCCCCCTCTTTTGACAAGCTGGCTGTGCTGTGTTTAATATATTCCCAAATGGTGGTTTGCCCTCTTGGCTGCCAGGGCACACTGCTGACTCATGCTGAGCCTGTTGTCAGCCAGTTAGAAAACCAAATAACAGAACTGATCGGTCATTCATAGAGCTTGGCTTTATTCCAGTTCCTCAACAAAATATTGGCACATACCTAAACTCAGATCAGATGTAGCCGCACAAAAAGCCTTTTATTTATTTATTTATTTATTTATTTTTGCATTACGCATAATTCTTCACAGAATCAAAGATGAAAGGAGACTGCTTAGATATACTGTTTCTGACATCTCATACAGAGTTCTTTGCAGGAGACCTCTGGTTTTGTTGAACTGGGCCTACTTCCTATTAACAGTATCTGCATTCAGAGGAAAGGCTGTCATTTACTTTAGTTGAGAAATGAATCTGGCTGGATTTCTGTGAAGAAAAAATCCACAAACTTATTTTCATCAAACAGTAAAATGTGACACTATATATATAAAAATCGAATATAGGCTTGAAACTTTTATCACTTACAGTCAATAATTCTAAGTTAAACACAGCAGACTATCTTCAATGACACATTTTGTCACATGTCTCAGGCTACACTAACAGCCACAGGAAAATTACTTATGATGAGTTCCCCAGTGTGTTAGTGAGGAGCAATACTGGTATTTCATCTATCCATGTTGCAGTGAATTGTATGATTCTGTGGTTGAACTGGGGGATATTACTTGGAAATGTGTGAGTTCTTAATTATTACATTTTTTTGTATTTTATGTTGCCCTGAATGCTATGTCAATTCTTCAGTTATATGTGATGTAGTTATAACTTGCCTTTCTGTATTCAATTTCTGAGGCTTGTCAGATTTGTGACCCTAATTCCTTACACGCTTTTCTTTGATTTTAACAAATTAACCTAATTTTCTTTATTAATCCTAACTATGTTGTATTTTGTGCAGTTCAGACAGGTGGTCCAGGCATACCAGAAGAAAAGAAGGTTGAAGCTCAAATACAAAGTAAGATGTTTTGTCTATCAGTGCATCTTGTATTTTGTCTATCAGATGTTTTAGAGATAAGTGAGATTTATTTTCAGGGCCCTACAAAGTTAAGCTGTATTCCTTCGTTAATTAGCAGTAAACTTAACTTTTAAAGCTGTCTAGAATTAGAGTTAGGGTAGTATGGTTAGGTTGCAGTTGGACTTGATGATCTTTAATGTCTTTTCCAACCTGAGAAATTCTGTGATCCTATAAAGACTCTCTTCTATCAAGAAAAGACATTGTCTTTTCAAAGCACTGCGAAAGATGCCATGCATCTATTATGGGGAGATAAGAATGGAAAGCAGAAGTAGTTACAAAATGACATTTCTTTAGCATTAAACTTTTTCATAAAATTTTATGTGTAAGTTACCACCTGCTGTGGGATAACAGATCTTGTGAAATAGAGTAAGAGGTATCTCAAAGCTGATTTTGCAGCTGACAGTTCCCTTATGGTAATGGCAGCTAAAAGTCTCTTGTCTGTGTTCACCTAGGTGAATAATGCTTCCCTAAGTAAGATAATTCCAGACAATAATATGAATCTATTAAAGATCTGTTCATTTTATGTTTTATTCATTATTTCTCTCTGATGTTTCTTACTGAATTCTAAGAATGCAATTGCTCATCTGCTAACAGTTTTTTTGTTTGTTTTTGTTTTTTTGTGTGTGTGTGTTTCAGAATGCTCCGTAAGTGCAATGACAGATTTAGTTTTCCTGGTAGATGGTTCATGGAGTGTAGGGAGAAATAACTTCAGATATATTCTGGACTTCATGGTTGCCCTTGTATCAGCTTTCGACATTGGGGAAGAAAAGACAAGAGTTGGAGTTGTTCAGTACAGTTCAGATACAAGAACAGAGTTCAATTTAAATCAGTATTTCAGAAGAAGTGATCTTCTTGATGCAATTAAAAGGATACCTTATAAAGGTGGCAACACAATGACAGGTATTGATTTCCCTCATATGTGTTTATGCAGCATATAATTCTTATTTTAAATTTGCTTTAAATCTTAGTGCATTCATACTTAATAAAAACACAACTTGGTTTTTTTTTTTTTTTTTTTTTTTTCAGGTGAAGCTATTGATTACCTGGTTAAAAACACTTTCACTGAGTCAGCTGGAGCAAGAAAAGGCTTTCCCAAAGTTGCAATTGTCATTACGGATGGAAAAGCTCAAGACGAGGTTGAAATTCCTGCAAGAGAGCTTCGCAACATAGGAGTTGAAGTTTTTTCTTTAGGTATGTTTTTGATGATTCAGAGATTAGTATTCCTAAAGCAGTAAGTTATACATTTTGCAGATTCTGGTTTTGAAGTTTTGCTATACCAATATTCTCATATATGTGTGCCTTGAAATGGGCATTTGTAACCTTCAGAATGGAATATACAAGTTGTGTTAACTTGCTAGTAGTTTTGTAGCTCCTACATGGAGACTAAGAAGGCTGACAAATAGAGTTTAACCCTTGGCCTTACCATATTATTTTCTTAAGTTGATAATGGAGTGTATTACTTCATTGTCTGTGGATATTTAGTAGTATGGTTATTGATAATGACATTTAGATGACATTAGAGAGAATTGAATTTAACTCAGCTTTACCTCAGTGTATTCTTATACTTTGTCAGTACATTCACAGGTGTTGTTTGTGTTTTACAGCCATTTAACATGGTCCTGTCTATTGTGACTTCTAGGAATCAAAGCAGCAGATGCAAAAGAACTCAAGCTAATTGCATCTCAGCCTTCACTGAAACATGTGTTCAATGTGGCTAATTTTGATGGAATTGTAGATATACAGAATGAAATTATATTGCAAGTCTGCTCTGGAGTGGATGAACAGCTGGGTGAACTGGTTAGTGGGGAAGAAGGTGAGATACATTTATAAATGCATTTACTGTTGTCAGTTCATTCTGATGTGTGTGTAAGGTGACTAGCCCTACTTCCTTTGCTTTGGTTTTGTTTGGAGTTTGATCCATTGCCTCATTTAGCGAGTGTGAAAAACAGGTTTCAGCTTTGTGCATTTAAATACAGGACAAAACATGTAACACAGTGGCTTTGGAAATAGCTCTGTTATTCTGTAGTTTCAAGGGCAACAAAATGACGATCAATTATCAGTCTCCTACACTCGGTTTGGACACTTGCTTCACTTCTATGGAGAAAATGTATGAAAATGAAAAATCTGGTTGATGAAGGGGAAGAACATGTAATAGGTTAAATGCTAAAGAATAAATTGAAGGATCCTGAAAAAACACAGACATCAAGGTGTATCACTGCACTTTTCTGTCTCTGTAAGATTTTGAATAAGTAGTTATTTGTTGCCCAAAAAGGTAGCAGGATGACTCTGAGGTCACAGTGATCTGCTCAGGTCTGCATTTTTTCAGACCCTGTACTAAGTTCTTATGGGTGTTGCTTTCACTTCTGATTGAAGTAGCATTAGAGGAAAATAACATTTCTCCTGGAACTTCAGTAAACTTGGGGTTCCACAAATGCACTGTTTATATTTTTACCCTCTCTCTGATGCCCCTTGTGAAATTCCCTGTATTTCAGTTATGTTTATTTATGCTAAAAATAGGTGTGATTTTTAAGTGAAGATTAAGCAAGGATGACTGAATTTATTCAAGAAATAAAAACATGCAAATAAATATGTTGATAATTGCAGTAAATAATTTGGGTTTACTTTCAATTTCTTTCAGTGGTGGAGCCTGCTTCAAATCTAGTAGCCACTCAGATCTCCTCAAAATCTGTTAGGATCACTTGGGATCCATCCACAAGCCAAATAACTGGCTATCGGGTACAGTTCATCCCAATGATAGCTGGTGGAAAACAACACGTGTTGAGTGTGGGTCCTCAGACTACCGCTCTGAATGTTAAAGATCTCTCTCCAGACACAGAGTATCAAATCAATGTTTATGCAATGAAAGGACTGACCCCCAGTGAGCCGATAACTATAATGGAAAAAACACAACAAGTCAAAGTTCAAGTGGGTGAGTTAGGAACTACTGCATTATTTCCAGGCAGTAGCTTTTTTCTGAACCTTTGATATTTGCTTTAGTATCATACCTGTATTGTTCATAACAACTTTACTTGGAATGGTTTATTTCCTTTATGAGCAACTGGATATAATGCATGGACTGCAGATGCAATTGAAACACCATCATTACTGAACACCTGTTTAAAGTGGTGATTCTTTTTCTTTACAGAGTGCTCACGTGGTGTGGATGTAAAAGCTGATGTTGTGTTTTTAGTGGATGGCTCCTACAGCATTGGTATCGCCAATTTTGTTAAAGTAAGAGCCTTTTTGGAAGTGTTAGTTAAAAGCTTTGAGATATCGCCTCGAAAAGTACAGATAAGTCTTGTCCAGTACAGCAGAGATCCCCATATGGAGTTTTCTTTGAACAGATACAACAGAGTGGAAGACATAATTCAAGCTATTAACACCTTTCCCTACAGAGGTGGATCTACCAACACAGGCAAAGCGATGACATATGTGAGGGAGAAAGTATTTGTTACCAGCAAAGGATCAAGACCAAATGTGCCAAGAGTCATGATTCTTATCACTGATGGAAAATCATCAGATGCTTTTAAAGAACCTGCAATAAAGCTGAGGGATGCAGACGTAGAAATATTTGCAGTTGGTGTGAAGGATGCAGTGCGTACAGAGTTAGAAGCAATTGCATCACCTCCTGCTGAAACCCATGTTTACACAGTGGAAGATTTTGATGCTTTCCAAAGAATATCATTTGAACTTACACAGTCTGTCTGCCTACGGATTGAGCAGGAACTGGCTGCAATAAGGAAAAAATGTAAGTAAATACTTCTTAGAGAAATATAGAAAATGCAATGAAAAAAAATGTGAAACAATGTCTTGTTGTACCTACATAAAAGAATTAATGTTGAAATTGACTATCTACAGATAAAAATTTTAATAGCTGGGGTTTGGTTGTAATTTTGATGTATATTGAAAGCAATGGGAGGAAATTGATAGAGAAATGCAGGTGAAAAAAACAATGTAGAAATATCATTTTCCTCCCTTCCTAAGTGCCTAGAAACTTCTTAGTGTACGTTGATCTGGAATGACCTCAGTGTGGTTGTGTTCTGCTTTTGCCCTGTAGTAAAGTAGCTTCCGTTAAGTCTTGAGTAAAACAGTTACTTAGTAAAGTTCATTCTTTAGCGGTTCAAAGTGAAGTAGCTAATCAGAGCTTGGGTTCTAGAATTTTAAAGGCAATGGAGCAATGTAGGCATCTCCAGAAGGTGATTTGATTAATTTTTACAATAAGATGAACATTCCTTGGATACCAGCCTTCTGTCTTCCCCAGCTGTAAAGAAGATGGGCTTAAAACAAGGCGATATAAGACAGCTAATGCTAGGTGACATTAATCTCATTCTAACTATAAAGCCTGAAATAAAGCAGGGCATGAACATCTTCACATGTATCCATACTTGGCAAGCTTGGATACTTGGATACTATTCAAAACAATTCTAAATTCTAACTTTTGTTCAGCTAAAGTTACTTAGGATTAGTTTCACCTGCAGTGTCCCTGCCTATGTTTATTAGAACACTGATGTTGAACAGTCCCCACCATTGAAAACTCCACCTTCTTTAAAAATAAGCATTTTGTTTCAGGATAGCTTTGAGGAACAAACCAGCAAAGCAGCCTTTGTTTTAGAGGGCTCAAGCAGTCTTAACATCCCCACTGTTAGGCTGACTAGGCCTACCAAAACAAGCCCAGGATGTCAGGTTTGTGTTTGTGCCTCATGTCAAGTTCCTTGTTTCCCCTTTGACTCCATTCCTGAAAAAATATTGGGATTTATTTTGTCCTATTTCTTGTCTACATTAAAAAACAAACAAACAAACAAAAAACCCCAGGATTCTTAGTTCCCACTGAGGGCAAAGTGTTACTGCTGTTTGTGAAACATGTAGAAGAGAGAACAGAGCTTAATTATCACATTCTCACTTAAATTTTCCAAAGTACCTCTATTTTAGGTGAACTGCTCTCATTTGATATAGAAATCACTGAACTGGTGCTTCTACTCATTGTTGTATAATTTGAGAGATACTAGATATCATCTTCATATAATCTGATAACCACAAGCAAGTATGAAAAAATACTGTTGCTTGTACAACAAAATGACAAAATTGTCAATTGAATGATCAAGGGACATTTTTCACTGATTTTAGAGTTTTTGTGTTAAAAATATATATTATAGCAAATATGTCTTAGCTGCATGTTTTCATTTCAACACAGCCTATGTACCTGCAAAGAACATGGTCTTTTCTGACATAACATCTGACAGTTTCAAAGTGAGCTGGTCTGCAGCTGGATCTGAGGTTTTGTCCTATCTCATTAAATATAAAGTAGCAATCGGTGGAGATGAATTCATTGTTTCAGTCCCAGCTTCAAGTACTAGCTCAGTTCTCACCAACTTGCTGCCTGAGACTACTTATGCAGTCAGTGTGATTGCTGAATATGAAGACGGCGATGGCCCTCCTTTGGATGGAGAGGAAACCACGTTAGAAGGTAGGCTTCCTTTGTTCTCTGATGTAAAAGAGTCATATGTTCCAATAAAAATGTGCTTCACTGAGAGAATGTGTGTACGTGAAACAGTCAGCAAGGGCTGAGAAGCTGTACTGTTACGTGAGATGAGAATACATGTTGTTGTCTTTGAGTGCATTTAGTAAAGATACAAAATGCCAACAGAACACCAATGTTGGATTGTTAAGATTTGATTTGATTTTTTCCTGAAAATTGGGTGGATGCTCTGTTTCTCTGCAGTGGCCTATTTTTGAATCAAGTATTGTGCTGTAAATAGTAAATCCACTGGCATATATTAGTCTTAGTAGTCATAGTCTTAGTATGACTGATGCAGGAGTGTGTGTATGTTGACTTTAATACATTTAAGTCAAGCATGTACCTATGTAATTTGCTGTGTCTACATGTTTAAATTACACTAACAGAAATTCCATTCTATATACCATAGGCTTAGAGGGTTTATGTTCAGCTGTTTTTCATCAGAACCTAATGGATCTGATTCAATAATTCTTACTGATTCAAAAATTCCATTGATGTTAGTATGACTTTGTGATCAATGGCTGTGAATTTAAGCATGGTAGCTGTACTTATTTTTTCTTGACAGAGTTGCTAAGATGCATTTCCACTGATTTAAAGGAGAAGGATTACATAATTTTTATTTTCTATTCCAGTAGTTACTCAGTCTAGTCTAAACCTTGGTTGTTGTTTTTTTTTTTTACTGTTTTTTTTAAATATTAATCCACTCTGTTTCCTTATTCCATGCTGTCATTAGTGACCTTTGATGAGCAAAAGAAGCAGCATGGAAATTCTCTAATTGCACTTTCCTCTTAGGGTTGATATAAATACGCATTTATAAAATTGCTTAGTTTGGATGGCAAGATACAGATTTCACTGTTGGTGTGCATATTTCCATGACTATACCAGTCCAAATGTTTTTGCCACACAGAACTCTTTTCTTTTCCAAGACATATTCTTCACTGATAGGATATGTGGCTTGTGAGTGTAAGGGACAGGAGATGGAATAACTTGAATAAAAATAATCAGTGTTCTCATGTTGCAATTGATACATTTTAATCTGATGAAATCTTAACATGTCTGAAAATACCGAGTTCTATAATCTTGTAAAGGTCAGCAGCTCTCTGCTAGCTACTGCTATACAACTTGCATTGCACTAGATTTTAATGTATGTTGGAATAGCCAATAGCCAAGTTCTGCTTTTATGTATCCACTCATTGATATGAGATGGCTCACAGAATCACAGAATGGCCTGGGTTGGAAGGGACCTCAAAGATCATGAAGCTCCAACCCCTCTGCTGGGCAGGGCCACCAACCTCCCCATTTACGAGATCAGGTTGCCCAGGGCCTCATCCAACCTGGCCTTGAACACCTCCAGGGATGGGGCATCCAAAACCTCTCTGGGCAGCCCGTTCTAGCACCTCAGCACTCTCCTGGTAAAGAACTTCCCTCTGACATCCAACCTGCATCTTCCCTCTCTCAACTTAAAACCATTTCCCCCTTGTCCACAGTTTTTAATAGCTTCTGGGATAACAAGCCAATAATTGTCTTTGAGATTGCATCTTATAAATTATATGTGCTTTTTTTTTTTTTTTTTTTTTTTCAGTTAAAGGTGCTCCTCGAAACTTAAGGATAACAGATGAAACTACTGACAGCTTTATAGTTGGCTGGACTCCAGCTCCAGGAAATGTTCTAAGGTACAGGCTTGTATACAGACCACTTACTGGAGGAGAAAGGAGACAAGTGACTGTCTCAGCAAACGAAAGATCGACTACTCTGCAGAACTTGATTCCAGATACAAGATATGAAGTGTCTGTTATTGCTGAGTATCAGTCTGGGCCTGGCAATGCACTGAATGGATATGCAAAAACTGATGAAGGTACATGATCAGTGCTGTGAATATAGTATGCTTGAGAAAACTTCACTCTGTGTTGACATGTTCACATGAAAATAGAATAACCCATATTGAGTACAAATATTATCTCATATGAGCAAAGAATTGTAAAATTACTGAAATCACATTGAGAGCTATTAGATGTTCAATACCAACAGAATTTATCAAAACCAATATTTGCTTTTCAAACATAGTATATTGAACCTCCAGAACCAATTATGGCAAGGTAATTTGGGTGAAGAGTCTACATGTATGTTTACTTAGATGTCCACATGATTGTGTGGTCAGCAATACAAGTTATGTTTATTTTCATGCCCAGTCTGTGCTTCTGAATGGGAAGCAAGGAATGAAGTGTATAATTTACTAAAGTTATTACTGTACCCTTCACTTTGGCTTAGACATAACATTTATGGTCTTTTAACAAGTGTCATGCTTTACTAAACAAATTCCAAAGAGTACAGAGACATGAATGTCCTCATCACTGCTGAAACTTCATCAATATTTTAATTTATTAGATGCCAGAAAAGCTAAAGTCAAAAAGAAATCTGTAGATAACCATAAGGTATTAATTTCACATGTCACTGCTGGTCTTTGACTTGATTCTGCAGTCAGTGACCTCAGCATGGATCTTGGTGTGTTGAAGCTGAGCGCGTGTTCAAGTGCTATTATGTATGAGTGCTATAGGATTGAGTCTGTAGTTTTCTAGAAAAACAAGAAGAATCAAAATAGTTTTATTGGTCATTTTTGCAGAGAGAGAGAGTGGGGATGGAATTGTACAATCTTGATTATGATAAAGTTATAATATAGCAGTGCTAGTGCAGGCTAATTAGGAATTATTTTCTTCAGCATTAAAATCTATGTTGTGTTAACTAGAAAATTAAACCAAGAAATGAAGTTTGCTTCAATTTGTTTTCAATGTCTTTTGTTGAGCAGTTCGGGGAAATCCAAGAAATCTGAGAGTTTCTGATGCTACAACATCAACAATGAAGCTGTCTTGGAGTGCTGCTCCTGGCAAAGTGCAACAGTACTTTATAACTTACACACCAGTCGCAGGAGGTGAAACTAAGGAATTGACTGTGAAAGGTGACACTACCTCTGAAGTGCTGAAAGGTTTAGATGAAGCCACTAGGTATGCATTGACTGTGTCCGCCTTGTACGCCTCTGGAGCAGGAGAAGCCCTTTCTGGAGAGGGAGAAACACTTGAAGGTAACTATTGTTTTTGTACAGTTATTCATTTCTATGGTTACTGTTTAAGATGTCTTAAAATGTATTATCTTTCTGAGATTTCTGCAGAAGTAAATATGTGAATGAAAAGTAGGTAAAAAGACATTCTACAGGGATCTCCTTACAGGGATTTTTCAAAACTATGGTTAAAATATTCCCTCCTATTGAAAATCTGAAGGGTTTCTTCTGTACTGAAACTGAGAAAGATGTGCAGGAACCATTTTTGTATTAGAGAAACAACGTCTTGTCTACGCAGAGGAATAAAGAAATAGATCTTGCTTTTAACTGAGGAGTAAGAACCTGGTGCTGAGCATTAGCAGGATGGTGGCAAGTGCCTAAATCAGAACCAAAGACTTATTAGGAGGGGAGACTGCTCTCATTCTACTTTCGAGTGGAGAATTTCCCAGACTTGGTCCTTGTGAGCATTCTCAGTGTCATCTGTTAATTGTCAGGGAATAGGGAAGGCTGCCTCCTAGGCCATGAAAGGAAGTGGGACTGTGCTCTGTGCTGGCCAGGTATGTATTGCTAAAGCCTGGTATTCCAGCTCTCTAGGCACGGTACTTGAAAACATCTTATAGATGAATTACATGGAATTAAAATTCCTTCACTGATGTTAATGAATTTATAGTAGCAATATACTTGACTCTAAGTTTCTCCTTTTCTTTATGGCACAGGTTTAAAAACAAATCGGGAAACCTACTTTAAAAAAAAAAAATAATCAGTTCCAATTCAGGCACTTATTTGAATGCTGAAGTTTGCAGCATGGAATCTCTAGAATTCTTCTGTGATTAATGAAAAAAAGATATGTTCAGTAGGCAGGTAGTCCATCTGAGATCTTGTTTTTCCTTCAAAGGAACGTTTCTCTGTCCACTGAGTATAAAAGGAGCAGTGGGTTAGGCTCTAGCCCCCCAGTACCACCACCCACACGTCAGACAACCCAACCCCCTACTTTCTGTCATGGCTGCACCCTGTCTTAGTGGGTCAGGCACCTTGAAATTAATGCTGGGAGTTCCCCAACTTCCCAACTTCCTTGCCTTCACTGCGTGGTCGGACCTATTTCTTAATATGGGGCTCTGGAGAGAGCAGCTATGTTTTGAGTTCATGAAATAAACTTAGCTTTTTAATCTGTTGTAAGGCTTGAACAATAGGATAGTCTTTCAGTTCATTGCCTAGAGCTTCAGTTAAAATCTATTCTAAAAAAAAAAAAAAAAAAAAAAAAAAAAAAGAAAGCAGTGGGCAAAATACAGCAGAATTGACAAAATAGCACCATCAGAAAAACAGAATTGAGTCTCAGGTGAAGACTGTGTTGTCCTTTCAGTGTTCCCTCCTGCAGAAGGGCTCTGATTGTCTTGTAGACTTCCTACAGACTGCTGTAATAAATTGCTGATAAGAAGAAAAACAATTTGAAAACTGGTTAAAGAGTCAAGGAAGTTAAAAGGATATTCGTTTGCAGTTCAATGATAGTTTTTATGCATCCAGAAGGAGTTTGAAATGGATGTTTCAAACTTTCAAATGTTCTTAGAAGGACATGTGCCTTCCTTCATGCAACTAAACCGCATTATTTTCTATCAGTTTCTCAGCTGGGAGAAAATCAAATTAAAGATTATGCATACTATTTAAAAAGGTATGACTTAAACAAATATTTGAACATTCAAATGAATTGGAAAACCTTGTTACTGCTGCTCCAGAAAATTTTACTTTTTGTAGTCGAGCTGTGTATTAAGTATTTCTTGGTTAGATAAATTGTTAGTAAGAGCAAATACTGACTCCAGTAGTTACTGAGTGATCACAGGTAAATAAAGGAATGCTAATTTCTTTTTGCATAGCAGTAGAGACTTAAGTTATAATCACAGAATCATAAAATGACTTGAGTTTGAAAAGTCTTCAAGCCTGTGCCGTTCTAACCCACTGCAGTGAGCAGGGCTGCCCCCCACCAGCTCAGCTGCCTACGGCCCCATCCAACCTGGCCTTAACTGCCTCCATGGATGGGGCACCCACAGCTCTCTGGGCAGCTGTGCCAGGGCCTCACCATCCTCTCGTGAAAAATTTTCTCCATAACATCTAATAGATTAGATAAATTAATTAGATGTAGAGAAATTAGGTATATTAATAAGATAAATAGAAAAAATAATAAATAAATTAGATTTAGAAATCCTGGAGAGAGCTCTGGGAGGATCAAATGTTCCTGATGGAACATCCACCTTATATTTCACAGAATAGTAAAAATATTTGGAGTAGGTCAGAAGTCTTTGGACGCTGTCAATAGATATTTTAAAAGACTGTTAAACTAATGGTATGAAAGTAGGTACTTTTAAAGTACCTGTAGGATAGTATGTCACTGTATGGTACTCTTGCCTCACTGGAGGATACAAAGACAAAACTTGTGAGAAAAATCAGACAACTAAGAGTGAATGGATGGGCATTTTGGAACCAAAAGATAACATCCAAACTTTAAAGCTTAGTACAGGACTTCAGTTGAAAACAGAAGTCATGTTGCCTATGAAGCTAAGACAAATATGATGGGACTCTGCTGAAAAGTTATTCAGGTCAGTGAACTGAGTACTTCACTAATCATTAGCCGAAATAACTTGTCTGACTGAGGCTGGGAATTGGACAGATCTTAACTCCTGGAGAAATAAACTTATCAACAGTAATGACAAAAAAGCTGTGAAAGGAAGCATAAAAAAAGTGTTTAGTATTTTGGTTAGTTTTTCCGTGGGCCATAGCATTTAAAAAACAAAGTAGCGAGATAAGTGTTTTTCATTGCCAACAGCACTGAAGTACTGAGTACTTGAGTATTTTCCTGTATCAGGAATCCCAGTGGGGCTTACTTAATGTCTTCACCATACGAATTCTCTCCAAAGCCATTCAGTCAGATGCCATAGTTGCTGGCTACTTCAGTTTGTCATCATATCAAGAGCTAGGGCTAAGATTGCTTTTCAGTGGGACAATTGTGAATCTCTGGTATTGATACGTGGTCTAAGAGAAGTCAGTTTGGGCGTAGTGAACATTTCAGCACTAACAGCGAAATGAGAATAGAGAATACAGTAGCTTCTCCAGATAGTGTATAGTAAAGTGGCAGGAAATGAAGAATCCAAACTCTCAGATGTTTGTGGAATTTTACTGAATCACTAAATGGTCCCCTGTGATTAAGGGTGTAGACAAACATTCTTACTGCCTTCAGTAATGATTTATTTTGCCCTGCATGTGGTAAGAGAACTCACATGGGCAGTTACTTTATTTCAGTTGCAAGAGTAGCCTTCAGCAGAGAGAAAACCTGATTCTTACAGCTGATAATTTTTTAAACTGCTCTAATGTGATTTGCAAGAACATGTTTGCCTAGGGATTCAGCAAAGGTCCTTCAGTATGTACGCTATGTCCTAAGTGTTTTGAAGCAGTTATTATTTGCTCTTGGAAGTTCTTCCTCTTCCTTTTCTTTGCCCTACATGGCAATTTGTCCATGCTTTCAGGTGATTTTTCTTCAGGATACCCAGCCACGTCAATCCGCACAAACCTAGCATTGTTTGTACTTTATATCATTTACCAGCTGTGTTCTCTATTTCTCTTTTTCATTTCTCTTTTGTGCTAAGTATATGCTTGCCCTTACTGTTTCTCCACATAAAAGCAAGAGGGCAAATATTCCCCCAAGAAACTGTAGCTTATGTTCTCTGTAAACTGTTTGCTGTCTGTACCAGCACAAAGACGTGTGAAAGGATCAAGAATTTTTTTTTAACTAACTGTTCATAGACAACACAATGCAAACTATTTAGCAAATGAGTAATAAGAAATTGAGGGTGCTGTTCCATACCATACAAGTATTCAGAGAGAATAAGTTTATTTCTTCTTTGTCTTAGGGTAGTGGGAAAACAATTTTTTTACCCCTCTGTTAAAGGTAAAAAACACTATGCTTTTCTTCAGTAATCCAGACTTCAGGAAACTTAAGAGTGCCCTGATCTTTCCAACAGCCTCTTTGAATCACTGGCTGATTTTGTCTGCAGTTATGAAGTAACCACCCAGAGGTGATAATTCTGGAGCTTTATATTTCATACTGCAGTAAACATAACCGCACGTGCAAAAAATGTGCTGTAGAAAGCTCCACTTTTATACCTGCTCTTTCAAAATTGCATGGTGATCCATCACTGGACAGCTGTAGTTGGAGCCCTTCTATAAAGGTGCCATGGAAACATTTTCCTCAGACACATTTTGTTGGCTGACATTCCCTCCAGCTCACAAAGACATTGAAACTGCTAAAGTAAATTGTATCAGTGCAGGCTGCCATTTGCCATTTGATGGAGCAAGGCTTGTGACAAGGGGAACTGAACAAATTAGTAGTAATCATTATATTTGATGATAATTGTTAAATAATTAAATAAATAAAGAATAAAAATTAAAGAAAGAAAGAGCAAGCAAGAAATACCCACAAGAAAGCCGTAGGGAAAATGCTCCCTCTTATTGCTGAATATCCCCATTTGGTTTTCAAGTTTTTGGGGATGTGTAATCTTACCCAAATTGTCTTAAATAAGAAATAAAATGCAATGATAAACATGGTGACAGCAGTACATGTAAGTGCTGCAGCAGCCACTGAGCATTTTGTGAGAGCTACTGTTTTTCTAATC